>APFE031205961.1:15753-53029 GCA_000404065.3 Pinus taeda
TCTCAGTATTATTTCCAAGAATGAAAAACTAATTGAGCATCTTCTGAAACTCAATTTCAAACATTATGATCTTGATGATGCAACTTTGTTTGTCAAGAAGGTTGGCAAAACAGTTGTATATCTTGTGATATATGTAGATGATCTTTTGATGACAGGAACAATGAGAGCTACATTGCACCCATAAAGAAGGAATTGAGGAAAGGTTTTGAAATGACTGATTTGGGCTCTGTTCATTACTATCTTGGTATTGAAGTAACTCAACATCCGAAGTCTATATTCCTTTCTCAAAGAAGTACATTAGAGATCTGTTGAACAGGTTTGGCATGACTGAATGCAATCCTCTTACTACTCCAATGGAACAAAACTTAAAGCTCACATCCATTGGAGGAAAAGAATTTGAGGATGCAACAAAGTATAGACAGCTTGTGGGAAGTCTCAACTACCTAACTAATACTAGACCAGACATTTCGTTTGTAGTTGGAATCCTCTCCAGGTTTATGCAAAAGCCTTCTGAGGGACATTGATCTGCTACAAAAAGAGTTCTAAAGTACTTGAATGGAACTCAAGATTTTGGAATCAAGTATACACAAGTGGGTGACTTCAGCTTGATTGGATACTCTGATTCAGACTTCGATGGACTTTAATCTTGTGGCTTCTCTCTCCCCCTAGACTGTGCACAACCTTCCACTTTCTCTTATCGCGCACTAGGTTGCACTCTTCCACTGGTGCTACCTCTAGAGTGATTTCCTTCTACGGAGCAACCTGTGAAGTTCCTAAAAAATTGACCAGCGTGCACTGTAACAATTCTTCCATGATTCCTCCTTTGGCCAGTGAAAGGTCCTGCTTAGCCACTAGAAATGGATCCTTTCATAGTGGTCTCTATAGACATTCATGGGATTGTAGGGATTGAAATCCAGAGTACCAAATGAAAACTTTTCTATCGCCTTTCCTTCGGTATTCGTGAATTTCAGATTCTTGATCTCGTACAATCTAATTTTCATAGGAAGAGTTGGCAAATGTTCTTTCTTCTACCTGTGAAAAGCTATTGAAAACCATGTGGATAGATGATACACAACCTCTTGCATGACTAACTTACCAGTGATGTGCCTCGGTAAAAGATGCAGAGACTTTTATCTATTGAACACCATGAGGAAAGTGCCATCTAGTGAGGCGAACCAATTTGCTATCTCCAACACTGCTTCCATTACCCCACATGACATGCAAGATGGTTCTTCCTCAAAGATCAAGTTTTACAACGGAATGAGGAAATGGTCAGTTAGCTTTTCCATTACTCCTTTGTGGCTGCACTTTGAAATCAGATTGCAATAAACATACATGACAAACTCATGTGGTGTCCAAGTCCAATTCATGCCAGGGAATGAATTGTGTGCGCAAATTGCATCGAGTAGATAGGAATACATGTAAAATCTAGCTTGTCCTCCCTTGGGAGGACTAAGGGAATTAGATCATGGATCAGTAGATGCTGAGCCAACAAGTCTGACCAGTTGAAAGGTTTACCTTCATTCACAACCTGGTTTAGTAAGAATGCCCACCCTTCAGGAAAGGTCTCGGTGCTCTACTGGCCATAGATTCTGCAACATAAAACTATCAAGAGCTGACAGGCCCCTCCTAAAATATTTTGTCTTGTATGAGTTGGTGGGTGTCTAACGAAACTTTGTTGTCTCTTTCACCCAACCTTTAACAATATCATTGGTGCTCAAGCAATTAGTTTTGACATAGAAGTATGAATCCATAAGTGATTCCGGCTTAGGAAAATGGTACATGAAATGATAGTCTTCTGCGAAAAAAGAGTAAGCCTCTATTCGCTAGCACTATTGAGAGTCATAGTCTTTGGATATGTATGGGATAATATCCAACTGAGAACGTATACACATGGAAAAGCCGGATATATACATTTAATCCTGTGTAGCCTTGACTTCTGGACATTGACATACACTTGCCGTCTTCCAGATCTTCTTTGAAGGTTTTTTCTGAGAAAATTTCATTCACTTTCTGCCATGTGATATCTAATTCCTTTTCTACAAATAATTGAGTGTCTGAGTAAACTGACGTACTCTCAACTGCCTCCCCGATGTTGCTCTTTGTGGTATCCTTTGAAGTAGTTCTCTTGGGTGCCATGATAATAGTGACTTATGAAGAGAAGTGCTCAACACCTACAATACATGTGGGAGGAAAAAGCACTCATGGAAAACATAAACTAGCTTCAGCGAATCAACTTACAAAGCAAGATCAAGCAACAACCACATGGACTAATGAGGAAAATTATGCAATTATGAAAATGAGGGAGAGAGCCTAGCTAAAGGAACTGCGCATTGCACAGTCTCAGTAGCAAATGGTTTAGCCTAAGGCTAGACACTACACAATGTGTAGTTCTGCTTAGGCAGACTGAGGTGGAGACTGCGCATTGTGCAGTCTCAGTGGCCAAGGGATGGGCTTGAGCCTTGGGGCTGTGCAATGCACAATTAGGCTAGCCAGGTACTGCACATTATGCAGTCTCAGAGGCTAAGATGAGAGCTTGATGTTGATCAAAGTTTTCCTTGATGTCAATATGCCATTGTTGAAGATGGCTAAAAACCTAAGTGTAAACTCTAGAAGCAAACCCTAGCATTTCTTATTGAAGGTGAAAATCCCTAAATAACCTTATATCCTAATTCTTGTCCTTGTTCATTATTACTTACTAAGAAACCCTAACACATGATGAAACTCTATGTATACCCTTATATAAAAAAAATCCTAATCCTAGTTATCTTATAAATCCTAAATCTATCTCATATCTCTACACCCTAGTTCCATATTAATACCTTAACTCTAGTAATTCCAAGACCTAACCCTAATTATAGAAAATCCTATAAAACCCTAAATCTATCTCGTATTTCTATACCCTAGTTCCAAAATTACCTCAACCATGCAAACCCTAATTGTTATTACAAATATATATGCCATTCCTATGTCCTAAATCCCCCAGAAAATATTTATAAAAATTATTATCTTAAAAAACTACACACTCCTATTTTATTTCACCATTCCTTAACCCTTTATTATAACCGAAGTCTATGTGAAATCATTACATGATGTCTACTCTATACATAATACACTCCATATTATTTTAAAGTCTCATGTGCTCCATATTACAAGTACGCTGAATGAATTACATTGGACACTCGCCGACTTCCCCACCACAAGTTGGTTTTATTACATAGCTAGTCATAAAATAAATGGCACAGTTTAGGTCGGCTGCATATGTCGGCCCTATCCATGATAATCGAAATGACTCTTCATTGTAGGTTCTAACAACTATAAATAAAGACCAGAACTCATCCATTTTGACTATCGTAGAAATTACAAAGAACTCGGACAAATGTAGAGATGGTTCACGTCTCGTGAACTGGAAACAAAGAGGGAGATACATTTGAAACTTTGAACTGTACAAGAATTTCTTCCATAGGAAATTGTCAGGCCAGGAGGTAAATCCTCAAATGTAATTGTATTATTCATTTAGGTTGTTCATTATTATATACAAGAGGGAGTGATTGTTCAGTTCATCTCCCGATGTTCTCTATTTTCTCTATTATTTATTTACACTAATTACAGTTGTTCACCCTATCCCTATGATTAGGTGTCAACATTCCCCCCCTTAATATGAAGGGTTGTTGGTGAGTCCAAGCATCGTTATGAATCTTTCAAGCTTTTCTCTTCCAAGCGCTTTGGTGAAGATGTCTGCGATTTGCTCATTAGTGGAACAATGGCGAAGATGGATTGTTTTGGCCTCAACACAATGTCGAATCAAATGATATTTTGTATTGATGTGCTTCATTCGATCATGGAACTTTGGGTTCTTGGCCAATTTTATTGCCGAGGAGTCGATTATACTTGTTTTACCTGCAAATCTTCAAGAATTTTCCTGAGCCACACAATTTCTTTTGTTGCCTTAGCTGCTACCACATATTCTACCTCTGTTGTGGAATCTGTTGGAACTAATTGTTTGCATGATCTCCAGGAGACAACTCCTGATCCAAGACTCATAGCATAACTTGAAGTAGATGCCCTAGTTTCTTTATCAGATCTAGTCATTATGAGAGTGGCCATAGCAACAGAGAAGAAGAGGAAACAGAGGATGCAGGAAGCAGAATGGAAGTAAAGCGAAGAATGAGAGAAGAAGAGATTGGAGGAAGAAAGGTAGAAGTGAGAAGAAGAGGAAAGGCGAAAAGTAATAGCAGAAGAAATAGCGAAGACAAGTTGAAGAACAAGAACAGAATCGGCAGTTGGAGGAGGAGAGCAAGCAGATGCAAGATAAAGAGGTTGCTCAAGAGATTGAGGAGTTGATCGAAATCCAATACATGGAGGAGGAAATGGAGTTGTAGAACCAAGAAGTCAACCTGATGCCAAGTACACAACAGGTCACCATTCAATCTCCCCATCCTCCAGTAAAGTAAGCTCCAAGCGAGGAAGAGGAAATTATTCCTCTCGATGATGGTCTGATTATGGACACGTACAATCTAACGTATGACGAGCTTCAAAAAAAATTGTACAAGTGAGGAAGAAGCATTTTCCGAACGACCTTGCATCTCCTGCATTTATCAGAGAAAGGGTGATTGTGACAGACACCAGGAATAATCTAGGTGCCATTGTAGTAGCCAACTTGGCCTTCGCAGGAGCTACAAAGTCAAATACAGACTATTTGATGGCCGAAAACAAACAATGGGCAAAGAACTTGCAGGCTACTAGGCAAGAGGTTGAACAGCTCTGAGCAGAGTTACAAAACACAGCTCTCGCACAGGTCTATCTGGAAGACTTGAAGGCAACGATACTCAGTGAAGTATCGACACTGTGAGATACCATGCGGAGTCTTTATGAGGAGATCGTTACTGTGCATAAGGCAATTGTCCATTTGCATGGGTTGAAACAGAAGGGTATAGATTATGTCAAAACTCTCAAGGTTGTGTAATCAACGATTATTATCATGAATGAATGGTCAATGCAATACAAAGGGGCACTACTTGAATTGGGAAACAAGACAAGCCAATTGGCAGAGTTGGAGAAAGCAAAAGTTCATATGCTCGTCCAAAATAACAAAAAACTCACCTCATTCATAGCCAACACTCAGGCCTCATATGCACGATTGTACAATGGTGTGGACTTCTTGGTAAAATCGCATGTGATCCCATCAATCAGCTCAGTCATGGAGATCAAGTGAACGAATCAGGTCAGGTAGGAGATTGAAGAATACTTGGAACAGTTGAGATATGTAGCCATCAAGGAAGATCTTGAAGTAAATAGACAAAATATGCACAACTACATTGGTGGTGTTGTCCAAATCAACACAATGTTTCTCCTGCTCAAGAAGGAAACACAAATCGGTTCCAAGTTAGTGTACATGGATTCCATGGAGGCTAGAGTCTACTTCTAGCTTGACACCATGCACAGTTTGGGGATGCCATCATGTAGTACAAAGATTGGCACTATTACGTAACCGAGAAACATCAAGTGGCAGTTGATGAGATGGACTTTCACCAAACTCAAGCTTAATTGTTTTGTCCTATTAGGTTGTCTAGTTGGCTCTACCCAATTTTTTATTATATGGGTTCGAGTGTATTATAATATTATTTTGTAATTAATTTGTAAGTGGAATTTCAAGTGTCAATATTGGAATGTGAAGAGTCATGATGTAATGAATGTAAAGAGTCATTTTGTAAAGAAGTTGAAGAGTCATGAGGGAAGTCCAAGAGTCACAAGGGGAAGTGACTTGTTATATACTTAGGGGGGATAATATGGGGTACCAAGGGAGGTACCCAAGGTAATAATGTAATAATGGGATGGGCTATAGTAATAAATAAGGTGGTTAACCCATATCATGTAAGGGACCACAAGTAGTTAGGAATAATGTAATGGGCCCATGGTATTAGTCGATGGTATGAGGGAACCATGGTAATGATCCATGGTATTGTATGTATGAGGCCTATATAGAGGCTAGAGACTCGGTGTCAAGAAATATAGTCAAGGATTATTGTATGAACAGGCATATGGCTTGTGGAGTGTTCTCCTTCCTTAAGGAGTGAATGTATGGTGTTACCCTACCCTAAGGGTTTGGTATCAATAAAGAATCATTTCATCTTATTTCTGGGTTTATTTGCATATTTTCATATCAGATCTATAATATTTCTGGGTTAGATCTACAACAAGTGGTATCAGAGCAATTTCTTGGGCAAAAAAGTGGAGGATTTTTTTTTTTTTTGGCAGGATTTTAAGGGCGGCGAGTTTTGCAGATCAAGATCTGTACATTTTGTGCATAGATCTGCAAACTCTATTGTAGATCTGGTTCTACCTATGGTGAAAAATACCCAATTTCAAAAAAAAAATCGGTCGAATCGGATCCGGATACAGGAGATATCACTGATTTAAAATCAGTGGGGGTTGCAACAATTTTTCGGGGCGGCGAGTTTCGGCGCGATCTAGACGTCCTTGTGCAATATCTACAAATCTAATTGTATTATCTGGATTATTGTGAAAAATTACCCCATTTTTCAAAAACCATTCAATTGAATTGGAGCCCGATTAAGGGAGATATCGCTGATTAAAATCAGCTTTCTTTTTGCGAATATTTTGGGTGACGACGGGAGAGTTGCAGCAAAGATCTGAAATTCCAGTGCCTGGATCAAGATTTCTATCACATGGGCAGATGCATAATGATTGTTCCATTTCTGAAAACAAGTTATAATATGGATTCTGAGCAATATTGACTAAACTGTGACAATTTCAAATTTTCGCTAAGTAAGCGAATTTTTTCTCAAACCCTCTTCATGGAAAGGTTTACTGGAAAAGATGATAGCGCTACTATTGAAGAATTCATACAAAATCTAAAGAACATATTTGGGGAGGGATGGAATTATATGGTACCACTTTTTTTGAAAGAAGAGGCTGCCATATGGTGGAAATCACTGGGCATCACTAACTTGGCCAAATGCCCGGATGAAGAAATGAAAAAACTCCTTATTGTGCCAAATGGTCTCGGTTAGAAACCAAGATTAAGGGAAACATGTGGAGTTATTTCCTACTGGTATATCCTTATTGCAGGTTCATGGGTTGATTCAGAAGGAGAAGATCATTGTGTTTATAAATCCTAGTTGCAAGCATAATTTTATCAATGTTAATTTGGCAAAAAAATTGCAAGTTCCAGCCAAACACATTGAAAACACACAAGTGGATGATGAGGATGTTCAGATTTATAAGGATTTGAAACTTTCTATGGATAAGTATGTGTTGCATGGAGATTTTTATACTTCAGAAACAGATAATATGAATGTTGTTTTGGGATATCCTTGGATGGAATCTGCAGGTACTATCAATATTAATGTGCAGAAGAAATTCCTGAAGCTCTGGTATAAAAAGAAGAAAATTACATTACAGGATATTTCCATCAATAAACAAGAAGAGTACATGGAGGCTGAAGCAGAAGATGTTCCAGGGACTGACATATCAGACGATGAGCCTTTGATGATCGATAATCAAACAAAAACAGAGGTTGAAGCAGAAAAGGTTATAGGTACATCAGATGAGGGTGCAGTGGTTGAAGTCATATTAGAAAAGAAGACATCACAACAAGCACCACAGCAGGGTGAATTAAAGAAAAAGACATCGTGGGTTAAAACTTCAACATATCATCACCCACATCTCCCTGCAAGACAACCATCGAGATGGAAACCAAGTAGTCACAAGGACAACAACCCCCGTATGCCGAATAGCGAGGAGCGAAGATCCACCTACTACACATCAACACAAAAGAGCTACCACAGTCAACTTCCATCTCAAGCGAGCGAGGCACCAGCGAGATCAAGGGTTCACCTCTCTCTTGGATGGCTAGATGCACGTGCATGGTACCAGTGGACTGCTCCTTTGAGTAGATCTTATTATTTGTGTTCTTCCCATGTTTCGGGGATGAAGCATGCTTAGGGGGGTGGAATGTTATATACCTAGGGGGGATAATATGGGGTACCAAGGGAGGTACCCAAGGTAATAATGTAATAATGGGAGGGGACATAGTAATAAATAAGGTGGTTAACCCATATCATGTAAGGGACCACAAGTAGTTAGTAATAATGTAATCGGCCCATGGTATTAGTCGATGGTATGAGGGAACCATGGTAATGATCCATCGTATTGTATGTATGAGGCCTATATAGAGGCTAGAGACTCCAGGTTAAGAAATATAATCAAGGATTATTGTATGAACAGGCATAGGGCTTGTGGAGTGTTCTCCTTTCTTAAGGAGTGAATGTATGGTGTTACCCTACCATAAGGGTTTGATATCAATAAAGAATCATTTCATATTATTTCTGGGTTTATTTGCATATTTTCATATCAGATCTATAATATTTCTAGGTTAGATCTATAACAGAAATGTTAATGATGGGTTGTTTTTTTAATTTATGTACTCAATTCTATGTGAAATTAAAACACATCTTACAATTCTCGAAAGGAAATGTTGTTATATATATATATATTTTTTTATGCAGAAAATACTATATTGTTTGATTTGTTCCCTAGAAGAAAGTGGAGAGTACCAAACTTGATTGCTAAAAAAATGTTGTTCTGTTTTTTTTTTATGCAGAAAATACTATATTGTTTGATTTGTTCCCTAAAAGAAAGTGGAGAGTACCAAACTTGATTGCTAAAAATCTGTTGGTTCATTGTTGGAGCAAAAAATTGTTTCATCGTTGTAACAAATTGATGGTTTATAGTAGCAGCAACTAGTTGGTTCGGTTTTGCAGCATCTTATTGATTGACCGTTGATGTAACTCACTCAACAACTCACTAGTTGAGCATTGCAGAAACTCGCTAGTTAAATTTTGCAGCACCTCGTTGGTTCACAACTGTGAAAAATTGTTGGTTTATCATTGCGGAAACTCGTTGGTTCATCGTTGCAACAACTTTTGAGGTGACCATTGCAACAACTTCATGGGTCATTGTTGCAAATAACTCTTTGGGTCACAAAATGGTAAAACGAGTCAATTGGGAAACAATCACTAACCTTTTGGTGTAAGACCATAAAGAAAAAATCATATTTTCTAGAAAGGATTTAAATTGCCCTGAAGTACATGGAAATAACATGGAGATTGAGTGGATTGCAAAAATCCCTACACATAGAATTATAGACTTTATGAGAAGAGAGGAAATGAACCCAAATGCTCCATGTTCTTTCTCCCATGTACAAAATAAAGTTCTCTATGCACTCTCATTCTCTCACAGATACCACATCCTATGCATAGTAAATGTTTTACAAAATGAAACATAATAATAATAATAATAATTTGAAATTTGTTCATATTTAAATTAATTAAAGTTCATTCTCTCTCAAATACCTTATCCTCCAAATATCCTTCAGTCCCTAATGATTCATAGCTCTATGCAACTTCTCTCGAGCAAAGCTAAATCTATACAAAAGAAGTTTTAAATTAATTTTCCTTGCAAAATAAAGTCACCTCTACACCTATCATATGATAAACCATTGTATTAAAGGTGAAATAATTGTTTCAACCATGGATTATTACACCATAAACCAGAGAGAATATTACTCCTAAATACGTCTAATGATTCTTTGTTTACTCTGTTTAATGAAACATAGTGAATAGTGGATCACTCACATATGACTTGGAAATAATGTTTTGGAATAATAGAGAATAAAATTCCCAATAAAATGTCAAACAATTTATTTACTCACATTTTATCCAATAATTAATTTTGGAAATAATTTTAGTATTCCAACATATTTATTGACATTTTTAATTAGTAATTCCACATTTCAAAATGTCAACATTTATTTTTCCATGCAATAAAAATGCTCTAGTTCCAATCCAACCTAAAACCTAAAGTAATTATCTCAAAAATAAATGTTTGTCGTATTCACCAAAACTTTCATTCAAAAGCCCATTTTAATCAAATAATATTCAAATATCTAAAATTGGCAATAAAAAATTTATAACCTAAAGTAATTATGCCGATATGCGTCACCCTATCAGAATCGACGAGTTAATCATTTTCTTAATTAATCATTTTGATTGAATGGCGTGACTTGAAAGATGATCTTGAGGTCGTCAGTAAATCAATGGATGAATTTAGTCGCAATAACTTTCTTGCATGTCTAGAACACATACTTAGACCATAAATTATTTTTTTACAAAGCATGATTAAAAATTTACTGTGCTTATTATTTATGGACACGTATAAGGATTGGGACAAATTATGGACACTTATAAAAATTAGGAGAATAAAATTTAAAAAAATAAATATGTAACATGAAAATAATGAAACATGTAGGATCATTTCATTTCATTACATTAACCTAACGAAGCATGCATCAAAGATGAACAACCGAGGAACGATCTTTCTCAGGTTTGTGAAAAATGCATCTTATAGCTCTTCGTATTCTTAAATGAAAGCCTATTCGCATGATCATTTCATTGGGTTACATCAACCTAACGATGCCTTAATCAAACCTGAGGAACCTAGCAATGAATTTCCTCAGGTTTGTGAAATGTGCATCTTATACCTCTTCATATTCTGAAACGTAAGGCTATTCAACTATTTGCCAAGTGTTTTCTCCATTAATTTAAAAATTACACGACCTTTCACACTACTTAGAACGCAAATAACCATTCATGGCTACGAACTGAGAGCCAATAGGTCCGTTTGGGCATGTGGATATTTGTAACTGTTGGGAATTTCTGATAATTCCAGAACAAAATGAACAGAGAATAATGCTCTGTTTCTTAACACAGGGAAGCTAAAATTTTTCTTTTTCTGAAGGACAGAGTTTCACATATGCACAAAGAACTTGTATTCATTAATAAAACTGTTGTTACAAAAAAAGGATCTTCTTCTAATAGAGGGATTACAACAGGAACTCTTCAATTCCACAAAAAAATTCTCTGTCTCTCCTTGCAAATATACACTGCTATTTGTAAAAAATTCTCTTACATACGTGCTGCTGCATATTGCCTTTGCATATTGAACCTTAAATAAATAAAAATCCTTTGCGCCACTGCACACTACACTTGCATTTCAACGAACTACTAAAAAACAAAATGATATTACACTTTTACTTGTGCTACTCCCGTGAATAAAAAAATAAAAAAATTAAAAGCTTTACCTATGTTCAACAACCGCAGTAAATTTTTCATTAATTACTTCACATGGATTTTAGTCCACATCCATCTAATGCTTTTCAATCAGCTCGAGAGTGCTCCTTTCCTTCACTGGTCGTTCTATCTTTTAAATTCAGTTGTTGAGATATTAACTGTGCATGTATAAGGTAGCTGATCTCCTTCATTCTTCGACGGCACAGAGAATTCGAGGGTGGCACAGCTGTATCGGTTTGAAGAAGGTGAGATATGAGATTTCTGATCGGATCGCATCACAACGTCGCGTCGGTGGAAGAGAAAAGGTGGAACACTAACATATGGGTGCGATTTGCGATTTGCGATTAGATCGCATCGCAATATCGCGTCGAAAAAAAACTAAGGGAACCATCAGAGGCAGCAGGCGTGGATGCGATTTGCGATTAGATCGCATCGTGTGAAAAAGAAAAACTGTTTGCAGTCGTTTTTTAATGGTGCTGGAGTTGAAATTATCATTTCAACACTCCCCTTTAATTTCAACTGCTGGGTTATGAGTCATACCCAGACATTTCCTCAAAAACTGAAAACTTTTCTGCCCCAATGGCTTGGTCAGAATATCTGCAACCTGCTCCTGAGTTCTATAGTGTTTTAAAACAATTTCTCCATTGTTTACCAATTCTCTGATGTAATGAAACTTTGTGTCAATGTGTTTCGTTCTCTTATGAAACACAAAATTCTTGGATAATGCAATAGCTGAGCTATTGTCACAAAAAAATCACAGTTCTTTTTGTTTGCTCATGGCATAAACTCCTTAACATCCTTCTCATCCAAATTGCTTGACACGTTGTTGTTGTAGCTGCCACATATTCTGCCTCTGCTGTAGACAATCCTACAATAGACTGTTTTTTAGAAGCCCATGAAATGGCTTCTGAATCCATGTGAAAAACATAACCGGATGTGATTTTCCGATCATCTACACTTCCAGCCCAATCACTATTAGTATATCCAATTAAATCTGAATATTTTGAAGCAGTATATAAAATGCCAAACCTTTTAGTACCTTTAACATACCTCAGAATCCTTTTTGTTGCCTACCAATTTGCTTCTTTTGGCCTCTCCATGAATCTGGAAATCAAACTAACAACATGCATTATATCCGGCCTAGTTGCAGTCAAATACATGAGGCTTCCAACTCTGCTCTTGTACAAACTATGATCAAAATCGTTGTTGTTGTCATCTTTATTGAGTTTTAATCCCATCATTGTGGGTGTGATTGCTACTTTGTTCTCCTGCATATTAAATCTTTCCAACACTTCATTAACATATTTCGCTTGTGAGATAAAAATCCCATTTCCATTTTGTTCTACTTCTATTCCTAAGAAGTATCTCAGCAAACCCATGTCAGTCATTTCAAATTCTTCTTTCATGACTGTTTGAAATTTTCAACAAGATAATCATCATTACCTGTGAAAGTAACATCATCAACATATAACACAACAATTAGCATTTTACCATCATTTTCTTTGATGTAGAGGGTGGGTTCTCCCTTAGACTTTTCAAAACCATTTTCCAGTAGATAGGAATCTATCCTACTGTACCACGCTCTTGGTGCCTGCTTCAGCCCATAAAGAGCTTTCTTCAATCTGCACACTTTGTCCTCTGGGCCTTTCTTTTCATAGCCTAGAGGTTGTTCAATGTAAACCTCTTCCATTAACACTCCATTTAAGAATGCTCAATTTATGTCCATTTGGTAAACTTTCCACTTGTTTTTTTCCGTTATGGACAACACTGCTCTCACGGTTTCCATTCTAGCAACCGGTGCAAACGTTTCCTCATAGTCTCTCCCATACTGTTGCTTATATCCTTTGACAACAAGTCTTGCCTTTTGTTTTTCTATTTTGCCTTCAGCGTTACTCTTGGTCTTGTAGACCCATTTAACTCCAGTGACTTCTTTTCCTTTTGGTAGTTCAACTAAATCCCATGTCTTGTTTCTTTCTATGGCATTGATTTCCTCATCCATAGCTTATATCCGTTTCCTATCCTTAATTGCTTCTTCGAAATGAACAGGGTCATGAACATGACAATATAAAGAAAACAAAGAGTTCATACCTTCATTTGTTGCCTCTTGTTCATAAATGTCACTTAAATTTTTTAACTTATTACCTCTTTCATTTCGTATACAAGTGCTTGAAGAAGCACTTGAATTTCCTCCTTGTGATGTGCTTGGAGAAGCACTTTCATTTCTCCTTAAGGGTGTCTCTTGCCGCCCTTGTGTTGGTGCTGCTGTTTGGGGATGTATTTCAGCCATCTCCTCATCATCTTGATCATGTGACAAAGAGTTTTTAACATTCACTGTTTTCTTTATGCTTCCATCCCAAGCTTCATCCTCAATGAACTGAACATCTCTACTCACAATAAGTTTTTTGATGGATGGGTTATACAACCTATAAGCTTCGGATTTCTCACTGTATCGAAAGAAAATACATTTCTCCCCTTTGATGTCCAACTTCTTCCTTAGTTGATCCAGAATGTGTGCATAAGCCACACATCCAAAAACTTTCATGTGGGTGACTCCTTGCTTTGTCCCACTCCATGCTTCTTCCGGCACTCTATTCATGACTTCTTTTGTAGGGAATCTATTTAAAATGTACGCTGCACAATATACAACATCAACCCAATAATCATTTGGCAAATGCTTTGCCTTTAACATACTCCTCGTCATATCCATGATTGTCCTATTCTTCCTTTCGGCAATTCCATTTTTCTGCGGAGTGTACCTAGTGGTAAACTGTTTATGAATTCCATTTTCTCTACAAAAACGTAGAAATTCTTTGGAGATATACTCACCTCCTCTGTCAGTTCTTAGAACTTTGATATGCAGCCCACTTTGGTTTTCTACAAGTGCTTTGAAATTGCAAAATCTTTCAAACACTTCACTTTTATTCTTCGGGAAATAAACCCAAATTTTTCTAGTAAAATCATCAATAAATGTTAGTATATAGTGGCCGCCTGCAAGTGATGGAGTTTGCATTGGTCCACATAAATCTGAGTGGACAATCTCTAAGGGTTCTTTTGCCCTTATGCTTTTCCCTGATGGAAAATTTTCTCTGTGTTGGTTCCCCAAGATACAACCTTTACAAAGGCTGTCTCGCTTCTCTATCAATGGTAATCCTCTTACCATTCCTTTTCTGTTTAACAAGTTAAGACCTCCAAAGTTGAGATGTCCAAAGCTCAAGTTCCACAACCAATTTTCATCCTTTGGTTCGCTTTGGAAAGCCTCTTGTGTCACTGCTGCTATTTCTTCTCCATTTTTAAATCTTCTTTCATTCTGAGAGGGAACATCCTGTTCCTTGTCATTTTCACTTCAACAATACATTGTTTGCTGGGTGCTTTATCCATGATGGTGCATAGATCATTCACAAAGAAAACATTGTACCCCTTTTGAGTAAGTTGTCCAATACTTAAGAGGTTACATTTCTTTCCAAGAACATAATAAACATCTGCTATGGTTTTCTTTTCACCTTTCTTCATTAAGACATTTACTTCTCCTTTTCCCATAACAGAAACTTTACTATCAGTCCCTAGTGTGACTTGTGACTTCACACTCTGATCTAACATATAAAACAGGGCTATGTTTCATGTCATATGGTTACTACAACCGGGGTCTAGAAACCATACATCTTCAGTCTTTTCTTCAGCCATATTACAGGCTAAAAACAAATTATCTTGGCTGATATTTTCTCTAGTGAAATTTGCACTAGTTATATTATTCATATCGTGCTGCTTCTTCCTACATTCATTTGCATAATGCCCATATTTTTTTACAATAGTGACATTGGACATTGGATTTATCATACCTTTGTCCTTGAGCATGATGTTGTCCACTTTGTTGGCTGCTCCCTTGGCCTTGGTTCTGATTTGGATTGCTGTCTCTTCCTTGAGCATTTGCTAGACTGTTTCTTCCACCTATTTTTTGGCTTTTGCCTCTTCCTCTCTTGTTTCCTCTGTCTTGACCTCTTCCTCTTCCAAAGAACATCTAGGTCTTAAAGGCATGCTCCAGACATGAGTTTTCATTTCTACTCAATATCTGCTCATGTGTCATCAGTGATGGATGTAGTTCATCAACTGAGAAATCTGTGAGATCTTTTGTCTCTTCTATGGTGGTGACAATCACATTGAACCTTGAGGGTAGGATCCTCAATAGTTTCTCCACAATCCTCCTTTCTTCAAGAATTTCTCCATGACACCTTATCTGTGTGACCAGACCAATCACATGTGTGAAGAATGAGTCAAGATTATCTGACTCCTTTATGCAGAGATTCTCAAAATCTCTCCTCAGCAACTGTAGTTTTGCTGTCTTAACTTTCTCCATGCCTTGATAAGCTATCTTGAGAGTTTCCCATGCTTCTTTGGATCTCTTGGCTGCTGCTATCCTTGGAAACACACTCTCATGCACTGCTTGATACAAAACGTAGAGGGTTTTAGAATCCTTCTTCTTATTTCTCTTCAACAGATCTTCCATTGCATAAGTTAAACTATTAAACTCATTTTCATCTGCTGGTTCTTCAAAACCATCCTCAACAAATTCCCATAAGTCTTGGGAAGCAAACAAAGCTCTCATAGTTATTGCCAAATAGTCATAGTTTTTCCCATTAAATTGTGGGAGCTGAGTATTACACATACCCATGCTAGTGCTGGCTCCAGCCATTCCTGCACTCTTAACTATGCTTAAGAATACTTGACTGTGTATTTAAAATAGTTGACTGTCCTCAATAGTAACACAAAAACTAACTTGAGAAATACCTTGGATTCTTTCTTGACCGAGTCTTCACTCTGGTGGAGAAGCTGCAGCAGCAAGAAATCCTTCCTTCAGCTTCTTTGACACCTTCAAAAAGTCTGGACAAGCTCTGATACCATGTTGGGAATTTCTGATAATTCCAGAACAAAATGAACACAGAATAATGCTCTGTTTCTTAACATAGGGAAGCTAAAAATTTTCTTTTTTTTGAAGCATAGAGTTTCACATATGCAGATAGAACTTGTATTCATTAATAAAACTATTGTTACAAATCTGTTAAGCTCCATTAATTTTTTCCAACTGTAACCTACAGTTATGGAACTAAACTGCAGTCTTTCCTTAATTTCTAGAAACCAACTGCAGTGATTTCCTTAAATTAAGGAAATCAACTGCAGTTAATTAATTTTCTGGTTGGAGCTTCTGAAGTGGTCCATTACTCCATCTGGAGTTCTCTACCTTGATCTATGGAACACCTGACACATAGCCATTAGAAGCTTGATGGAAGCTTGGCTATAAATTCATCTGTTTGGTCCCCAAGCTAGCATTTCAATCCCCTTCAGTTGTTTACACCATCTAGTTGAGAGAGCAGAGCTTGGAAGTGCCTTCAGACTTTCTGTATTCTTTTCTTTTGCTTGGATTGAAGCTAGAGTGTTGTTTCAATAAAGAAAGCAAGTGGACTGTGGTTTGCAGCAAGAGCGTTATCAATGGCTGGAGGTAATTGACTCTGGGCATTAAAACTTCATTACCGTTTTACGATTCTTTAAGTTTTTTCCGCATATAGAATCGTTGTTTTAAAACTTTCATGGCCCAGGCCGGGTGCAATCCCCAGGTGACTTTGACGAATTAAATATCCCTGCGTCATAGTTTTTCAAGCCACAGATCAAACTTAAAATACTACAAACAACTTAAAAAACAAAACAAAAAATATTTATTAATAAAATAATTTTATAAATTTATAAGAGAATTTAAATTATTAAATAAATCTTAAAATAGTAATAAAACATGTTATTATATTCAAACATATTAATGTGGCAAGAAACACTCTCCTACCGAGTGGGCAGAGATGTTTTATATATAAAAATCAAAAAATCGAACAATGGGACAAATAAAAAACAAAACGAGCTATTTCAATTTGGGGAAAAGTTAAGCGAGTCTATTGAGTAGTCAGGACTGGACAACAATATAGTTTATTCTCCATGCGCAGTGTGACTTTTCGGGAAAGACAAAAAAATTGAATAGTGCCGCATTCCTATAAAGTAATGATAGTACTAACTATTTAATATATGATATATTTTTAATATTGAATATCATACAAATCCTATATTTTACTATTTCTAAATTATTTATTAACTATAATATATAATAAATTTTATAGCCTTTCAATAGATTATTTAAATAGTTTTAAACTAAGTAATAAAAACGTGTTATTTTATGCTATTGTGGTGAGAAGTTTTGTGGGTTCATTGTCAATGCTCTTCAAATGGCGTTCATAGTAAGTTAATGATTGTAACTCTTTATGTACTATTATGATATATTTTTAATATTATATCATCCACTCTTATTTTTATTTATAAATGGTTTGTTAATATAATATATAATAAAATTTTCCTCGTTGCAGGTGTTTGAACCAAGACACGGTACGAAGGCGGCGCGTTGATTGGGCAGGTGGCAGCCCAGTTGCGCCATATGTTATTGCAATGGGACGGCATGCAGTCCCCGCACAACTACATTAAATGCAACATTCACCACACCTCTCCAGCTCCCGGTTCATAGCACAATGGCGGTCCGGCTGTTTGTCACTCCCGCGGTTCCGCTCCAGGCCCTCAGCTCTGTAATGGTTGCTGGTCCGGGAAATTCTCTGTTCCATTCAGTCAGCTTGTCTCTGCTAGCTTGGTTTTACAGCTCGGCTCTGGCTCCAGAGGTTCACAGTGTCACTTGGTCTCTGCTTCTGTCTCACTTGGTGCATCCACTCCTCAGGCTCCTCCCTCTTTGCATTCACCTCAGTTTCTGCCTCTCTCTGCGCATCAGTTCCCCGCCTCTCTGTGCTTTTTCCCCCCTGTGACATTTCCTAGGTCATCAATATGCCGCGCGAACGACTCAGACTAGTGAGTAGGCGGGGCGGCTCATAAGGTCGTGCCATTCATCAGCACTCCTCCACCACCTCGGACCCATCCTCAGACATGCTGGAGCCTGGTCGAGCTAATTACCCGGCTACCAGAAGTGGCAGGGGAAGAGGTCGAGGGCGGGCTAAGAATGACATCTGTGAGCACATTGCTCATCCCACTGCCCGTTTCCGCATTCCATGCTCCCTGGTGAACTCCTCCTTTATAGTCTCGGTCACGATTGAAAAATGTGAGAACGCAGCTCATCTCAGGGCCCCAGCAGGGCAAAGGCAGGCCAATCCCAATGTCGATCAGTGCCAAGTTACAAGAGGCCTGTCCACTGTGAACCCTGAAGATGATGCAGGTCCAAGCGCGCCAGCAAGAGAAGCAGTCCATCCGTCAGACTCAAGTGACTCAGAGCAATTTGGGTCCAAGATTGTTGAGGAACAACCGTCTACCTCAGTTGATGAATGAACCATCCAACTCCTCAGTTTTTGTTCTGCAGCCGAAGTAGGAGTTCGCCTCCCTTCCAATCTACTGCGTCCGTGTCTGTTTCAGGTCTTTGTCAACTCCACTTGATGGAGTCTGTCATTGTTTTGTTTATGTTGGGGTCTGTTTTAGTTTTGTTTATGCTGGAGTCAGCAAAGTTTAACCTCGTCATGTATCGTTGCTTGGTTAGTTTTGGGGTTTTTTGGAAAGGTTAATGTTCCTGAAAGTTATCCACTCTCATGTAAGTCTATCGCTGGCTCCATAGTCCGGATGACGAGAATTACTCTGTCAAATGCCATCCTCAAGGCAAGAATCTACGAGGCTTGCCTCGCTGTAGCAACTTTTGTATAATAATAGGAGTAGACCAATTGAGAAAAAAAAAAAATATATATAATAAATTTTATAACATTTTAAATTATTAATAAATTATTAATAATAATAAAAATGTTTTTATTATTGTGTGAGAAGTTTTTTGGTTTGTAATGTTAAATGACAGATAAAAGTATTCATATTTAAATTAAAATAATAAAATTAAAATTAAGTATTATTATTATTTATTATTAATTTTTCTAAATAAGATTAATCTATTAACAAAGAAAGAGGGTAAAATTACAACATGACCGTAGTCAAAACTCTGCACTGAAGAGAAGCAGAACTGTCAAAAAAGAAGATGAGAAGACTGATCATAGGCAGTGAACTCATTCTTGAACCAGTGATCAGGACCCATGCAGGGGAACAGGTTAAAATCTTCTTGATGTTGCAGGATAAACATAAATTCAAAAATACACCAGAATTCCACATAACTGTTTGCATCAAAAGCTTGCCTAGTTGTAAGGGTCGCACGGCACGCAGACAAAGCAGAAGTGAGCATACTAGTAATCTGGAGGCTCTTCCTCAATGCGGCACCATCCGAAATCAGGCATGTTCCTTGCTTGAGCAACATTCTGATCAAAAGGACCAGGGTCAACCGGCACCATCACCATATCTTGAGCGTTGCGAACCTGAGCATCCGGAGCCTGCAGAGGCGCATTACCAATCCCCAGCTGGAGAGGCGCATTCGAAGATGGAATAGAGACAACTCCCAATCCCTCCGGATGAGAGCTAGAAGCCTCCGTCTGAGCTGCCTCATGGAAAACCACCGAGATATGGGTTGTTATTCTTGGGCGATTCAGAGCGCTGTTAAAAGTGAATATTGCGGAGCCAGACGAGGGGGGAGGCCCTGGGTGGTGGTTGGAAGAATGAAGCCTCCCTCTTCGATTGTGGGTGCTAGGGTAGTGGCCAGCAAACAAATCAATGGAAAGGGAAGGCGAATCAGAGGACGGACTAGAAGGCACGTGCCGAGGCTGGCCTCTTCGACATTGCATTCTATGTTGCAAGCGAGGCATCAGGGAGATAGTAGTAGCGGGATAACAGTTAGGCTGAGAAACAACGTTGACAGGGAGATGGCAGAAGCGAGGTAGAAGCAAGGCTGAGCAACAACGATGACAACAAACCAGAGAGACTTTGAAACAAAGGCCCAAGGCCCAGGAGAAGATCCAGTGGATAAACTGAGGCCGCTCCGCCACAAGAACAGAGCCAAGCTCCAAATTATCCTTCCCTTGCAAGTCACGAAAGGCCTTAGGAATGACAGAGCCAACATCAAATAGACAGAGAGCAGAGTTGAGGCCAGAGGCGAGAGAATGATGCGAGTGAATTGACGAAAGCAAATCCACCGCAAGCCCAAGACTGAACCTTGCTTTATCGTCCTCTAGCGCGCATCAAGAAGCACCCTCCATAATTGTGGCATTGAAGAACGCCGTGTTCTGAGGCAGACTGAAGCGTGCAGAGGGAAGAACCAGAGTGATAGACATGATGTGTGAACCAGAGCCGCTGGAGTGTGAGCAGATGAGTCCTGCTCTTCACAAATGTCGAGAGCCAAGTTCCATGCGTCTATTAATCCTTCTGTACTGGGTAGGCAGGTGTCGATCCACCTTGCCACACCCCTGTCCCTTCACATTTAAGACTTGATTATACACCCACATCCGGGAAATTTTATTAATTTTTTTGTTAGGTGGTTAGGGTAAATTATAGGGGATTAGCTCAGTGAACCTCTAACATATCACGTGCGTTCATGGAATATTAAACAATACCCTTACTTTGACTACATATTTGAAAATCCATCTAAAAATCACATTATTTAACCCCTACCAATACGAACCCAATAGAGCTTCCCAAATTAAAAAACCCCTACTTTCACTAGATATTGTAGGTATCCATTTTTTCATTAACATTTTGTATACCCCTTTATATGTTTTCATTAACTTGAAGCTCCATTTTTTATATTTGTCAATATAAAAACCCTTTAACCCCTATATATCCCCCAGTATACTATGTCATTTTTTCCTCAATATATATCCCCCAATATGAACCCACGTGGTATGATATTTCTCTCCCAGTGAATTCCCTTTGGGGTAAATTTGATTTCATCAAATTACAGGTAGTTTTTAAACTCTAGATTTATCAAAATTTGTGGTATTGATCCATAATATTCATGACGAGTAGTTTTCAAACTCTAGATTTATCAAAAACCATGGTATTGATCCATAGTATTCATGTGAAACATAGCTCGTTTAAAGGGTGGAATCTACCCTCCTACCAAGAGGTATCAAATTTCTTTTCACTTTAAGAGAAGCTTGCACCTCAAGAGATTTGATCCCTCTGGACGATCCAAAGTTGAGCTAGATCTAGGTTGGTATTTGTTGAAGAATGTAACTAGGTTCGGTCTTCATAATTGTATTTAAGTCATGATGTAAGTTATTTATCAAAAGAAAAGAAAAAGAATTTTTATTATTAAATAAATTAACTTATTAAAGCACGGGTTTCATGCTCGGCTCAATTCTTTTTGGGTCCAGGCCTCCATTATAGGTTTCTAGGGTTTGTGTCAAGTGTCCTTTTCCATGTCATATTGTAAAGAACCCTTATTGGGATTTATTTGTCAAAGAAGAAATTCATTTTATTGTAAATAGATCAATTAGGCCTTCTCCACTAAGTCAACCTCAAAACTAGACAAGTTGACCTACAATGAGCAAAAAAATCACTATATAAATGCAACAACTTGACCTCATTTGTCACTCACTCACAACAAGTTCGATCTACAATTTCTAGGCTAAGAAAAATTGTGAATTTCAACAAAGTAGAAGAAGGATAACGAAGAAGAAGGAGGTTCTCCTCAAGCATAAAAGGTCAAAATTCCCTCTCTTTTTCCCACACATGTGAAGTTGTCCACTTGTTGGAAAGGGGTTGAAATTCCCTAGTAACTGGGAGGCCAAAATTTTGTTGTTGGGGGTCAAAATTCTGCAACTGGGAAGTCGAATTTCTGGATTGTTACTGGGTTGGAGCTGCTAGATAAGAAGACATTACTATATCATCTTGGAAGGCTAACTTGGTGGAGGAGCAGGGTTTGTTGACCTAGGGTCTTTGTCCATCTCAATTTGAATTACGAAAGGAAGAGTTCTTGATTGAGTTTTCCCCTATATAAGGGTTTTAGCCCTGACTGTCCACCTACATCTGGTGTCCTAGATCTTCATGTTTTTCTTTCGATAATTGCTTGATGAAACAAAAATAAAATAATAACATAAGAAAGTTAATAAGAACATAAGAATATCACAAGTAATTATCAACATAAGAGAATTTTTCTGCCTTTCTTATTTTCTAACAGTATTAATGTTCTAATGACCACCACATATATATTACATTAAAGATAAATCTCATCAATCAGTTGGATTCATTAGATTTACTTTCATAAAACACTAAAAAATTAAAACTTAATTTTAAAACTAGTCTCATAGAGCATAAATAAATTAACAAACAAATTAACATAATACATTTTATATTGTCAAAGGTTGTTTGAACAAAAATTGTTAAGGATTTAGCTTGTCCAATGTTGTGGATGGACACTCAACCCATCATTAGAGACTAGAAGGCTTTTTCTCTTATGAGTGGGTGTGGAGAGTTAAATAAATAGAATATAAAGAAATATAGTCGTTGATGAAAAATTAATTATCAAGAAATATCAATGTTAACAAAAAATAAATAAAATTAAAAGGAAGGTAAAATGTCAAAGGCCTAAATGAAGGTAATAATAAAGGGGAGATCAAGATAAGATTAAGAAAAAAAAGTAATGGGGGGGGGGGGGGATAATTTTTTTAGTTAGCTAAGGAAAATTCAGATCCCATGCAAGGTTTAGGGTTTTACCCTTTTTCCAGTCATTTCCTTTCATAGATAGGATAGAACACATTAGTAATCTTACCTCTACAAATATGGTGTAGTATCTCAGTGTTTACAAAGATCCTAGTTGATAATTTAATGATAAATATTCCATCAATTAAACCAACTCACATTTTTGGTGTTGTTGATGGGGATATACGAAGAAGATTCATACATTAATGGTTTAGTTTTAAATTTCTACAATCATTTTGTACAAAATTCTTTTTACACTAGGATTCTAGATCCAACAATTTCTTTCTTGGTTCTGAAAGCATTGTTAGGATTGCATGAAAAGGGATATAATTAGAGATACTAAGGGTAGATTTACAAGAAGAGTAAATATAATTACTTTTGATAAGAAAACTCCTTCAAATTCTTAAATGTTGGCAGATACATCTAAAGAAAGAAAAGAAAGAAGGACTTCGTTATCAACTCCAATATTTGGGGAAAATAGTTCGAGGGTCCAAAAGAAAATAGATGGGGCAAGTAGGTTTAGAATTCAAATATCAACAATTTAGATTGCATTGGAAAGTTGAAGGTTGGAACCTTATAGTCTGGAGATCCAAAATGTCAAAGGAAAAATATTCATGGAACCTATGAAACATTAGACAAGGCCTACATTAGAGGGAACATTTGTAGGAAGTCAACTCTAGTTGCTATAACTTGAAATAAGCTCCAATTTTATTTGAGACACAAATACTCCTCCAACAAACATGAATTTCAACTTTATTGGAGGTAAATATGGAAGGAGGTGGTGAATTTCATGTTCTTGAAGAAGAGGATATGCACGTATGATATAACAATGAGGTGATATTTGGATTTTCTATTGTGGATCCTATTGCACATGTTCAAATGAAAAATATTCCTCCACCAGTGTTGCCTCATTTTCATGATATGTTAATTAAAGAACCTATCACACTTCTCTTTGAATTTGATATATTGTGCCATAGCTATGATTATTCTAAGGATGCATAAGAAATTAAGTTATTCCTTTCCATTTTCAAGGACTCAACCTTGCACTGGTTCATGGGTTTGGGAGAAAATAACATACGAAATTGAAATGAAATGCATAGAATTTTTCTTAAAAGATATCAGTATTAATGTAAAACTAGAGAATTAAGGGAAGAGATCTTTGAAATGGTAGGAAATAGGGATGAAAGTATAGAGGACTATCTTAAACGATTCCTATATAATAATATCAAGCAAAAATAAGCTTGACATATGCACTATTAGAACCATATTTTTCAAGGAGGTTTCTCATAAATCAAATAATATTCTTAATGTCATGGGAGAAGGAGATGTGTTACAACTAGCCTTTGATATAATCTATGATATTTACAAAGGATACTCAAGGGGAAAAGCTCCATCTAGTAAGGGAATTCTAGACACCTTTTGGAAAGTTACCCAATCAACTAAATGTTGTGATGATAATGAGAAAAAAAGTTTATAGAGAAACTTTGTTATTTGATCGATTTTAAGACAGTTTCTCTAGGAACATTTTTTTTCTCATTATGAATTACAAGTTTGGAAATTTTCATTTGAAGATACATGTGGTTCTACTAGAGTAGAGTTAGGAAATTTATTATAAATTTTCAAAATTAATCTTCCTAGAACCCTCGATATGCAATTAGATACCTTGTAGCTAAAAAAGAAGTAAGAAGATGAAAAGTTTCCTTTTTCTATTTGATGTCCTAAATGTAGAAAAAATAAATCTCCTTAAAGAATTCCCTTTGGATAATATTAATGTTTGTGCCATTTGTATAGGTAATCATTAAATATAAGAGTGTCCTTCTCTACCTAGGACAAAGGTAATGTACCAAGGAGAAGATCAAGTAACCACGAAATTATGTGGGTTAGCACCAAAGAGGCCTTGGCAGTTGAAAAATTTACCTATAATCTCTGAAATTGTGCAAAAAAATCCTTCTTATTATCAATAATATCCATCTCAATTTTCTAATATGAATGTGTCTTGGAAAGCATTCCCACCACAACTAGTTCCACCCTATCCTTGGAAAAAAGCATGGCGAGGTCCTATATTTGGGGGTATTCTTTCTTACTAGTACCATATGGAACCACAACAACCCTATCCTACACAACCACCTCCACCATTATATCAACAACCACACAGTACATAAAAAACAACCCAATCAATGACACATTTATCACCACCTTCGCAAGCTCCACAAATATAAATTACCACTTGCTCAACCCCCAAAGTTGACTCAATTTCCTACCCAATATGAATAAAAAAGTGTCTTAACCTGCTTATAATGTTGATCCACCACCCTTCCTACCTACTTCATCACCCCTGTAGAGTTGCAGGATGTACAACTTAGGTCGGGAAGGGTTCTTAATAAGAAATCCCATTTGTTCATTGAAGGGAAATCTAAGTAGGAGACCCCTGCGCAAACAAATAGTAATAAGACATAGTAGACTCCTGCAACATCGGAACCCCCATAATCATATAGCTCACCTCCTTATCCATAGAGTCTTAAATGGAAAATCTTACTAAACATTCCAAAAATGATTTCATAATAGAATTAACGAATATTTGCATCTAGGTGCCTATAAGCAACTGAAAGAAGCTAAGACAGTTAATGCATGGCGACACTGAGTGATAGAAGAAGTGATTGAAAACACATGCAAAACATGAATGAAATATTCAACAAATAGATCAACATGCATGTGGGTGAGGCAGTTCATCGGTTCGGCAAACGTCTCTGAAAAACAGTTTCATGCATGCGACAACAGTGAGATAGCAATGAAAACTGAAACAAAGCTAGGAAAAAATAGTACACATGTAAACGACAACCAACGTTCAAGGAAATAAGGAAAACAACACTCACACAAGCAAATACACAAAAAGCGACAGAAATGCTGAAAAAGACAAGTTGAGGCCACTTACCCATGAATAGTTGAGTCAAATGTGTCGAAGAGTCTTGGATGTGATGTGGGATGTGAGAGATCCAAGATTGATGTGAATGAATGAGCTCTGATGCATCGAATAAATAAGTTTGGTCTCATGACGTGCATGCCACAAATCTAGGAAAAAATGACACTTGGAGGGAAACTTCTAAAACAACTTTGCATGTAACCCTCGACTGCTAACAATAGCTCCCTAAATCATGGGATGTATTTTGCATGCTATCTCTTGCTATTCTGGGAAGCGAAAGTTATGCATGCATGCAAGTCAAGACTCCTTCGTCCCGGGTGGAACTAATCAACCAGACTGTTCATGCATGCAGTTGCTCAACTGCTTAGGAAAAACGTGCATTCATGGCTGGGAGCAGGGCTGACTGTCCAAGAGGATTGCACAATTTTTGGTCAGAGCACCTGACTGCTGCACAAATTTGCGCAAATCCTGCTTGGAGTGTTGGTTGGCAGGATTCCGCAATCCTGGAGCCCAGCAGGCTACCAGAGAGGATTGCACAATTTCTAGAGGGAAGGTTGGTTACCCTCCAAAAATGCGTAATTTTCAAGGGGAGGCTACTCAACCTGCAGCTAGACCAAGTTCAGGTGAACATCCTGTGAGGGGAATGGACCGACTGTGATTAGCAAGCTGCCTTTGTGCGAGAAAAACATTGAAGCTTGAGTACTTGATGAAGCAAGACAAGGTGTTGTGAATGGTTGGTAGGGAGGCTCCAAAACAGGCTAAGGAAAAATTTTGGAGGGTGGTTGTAGCTGCTACAATAGTAAGGCTACATAACCTTATGCTTCCCTATTGGCACCATCAGGTCTTATAAGACATTGAGAATTCTTTGGGAAGGTTCCTAAAGATGTGTCACGAAAGAATGGACAATGGTATCTTCACTTTTGCAAGCATTTGTGTGGAGATGGATTTAAGCAAAGGACTTCCTGACGGTATTCATTTGGTGTATCAAGATTTCAAGTAAACACAATGGTTATATTTTGAAAATACCTCTTTTAGATGCCGAATTTTCCATCAAACAAGGCACTTGCAGAACACATGCAAACAAGCAAAGAAAATACTACCAAAGAAAAAGGGATGGAAATTCCCAGAACCTCCATCTTCTGATGATGAGGATGAAGAAATGGATGAGCCCCATGTTGGCTTGTATGGGCCTAACCCAGGTTCAGAGGTGATTTAGCCAAGCAAATCCCAGTACTACTGGCCCTTTCGGCAACAGTCCGCGGAGCGCGGACTGAGGTCTCACCCGAAGTAGTATGGGAGGGTGCTAGAACCAGGTTTCTGCACCCTGGGGATGTCTGATGAGCTTTTGGAGATCCCCGGTTTGGCCCTGCACGCACGTTGCTACGTGCACTTGCTATTCCTTCGCAGCCTGTGATACTACTTCTGCGAATCCCTACTCGGGGCACAACCCGTGTAATACCCAAGTTCCTTGCTATTCAATCTGTTATTACCCGATTACTTAACTTATTTATGTAAGACAATGATTATTACAACATATTCATCAATCATATCAGTGTGCATGATAAATAAAACAATATAAATGTAAAGAAGGTAATGCACAATAGATACACAGAAATATGAATCAACTTCTCTTTATTATTCTTCGATCCATATTACAGACTCGACATCGCCCTGCGCACTCAGCTGCAAGGGTCCGCGCACTCAACTGCGAACTCTACTAGGCCTCTGTACACTCAGCTGCAGAGCCTCTTCCTTCCACTACGACCTTATACACTTAGACTCTTACTCTATTCTCGAACCATTTGTATTCTTCTCTCCAATTCGCTATCTTTTCACTTAGAGCCTCACTTTATGGGTAGGCCGACATTACTTTACATTACATTACAATACTTTATGGCAGACAACCCTATGGCTCATCTTATACTTCGCGCTCTGCGACCGCAATTCGTGGAGTCTTACAAAACCTTTGACCAAAACTTGGGCTTTGAGCCCCAAAACATGTTGTGGATTCCATGCCCAACACCCCAACAACATCCAGAGACACAATAACAAGGTTCACAAAAGGAGGGAGAAGAGAATCAGAAGGATTAGAATAAACAGGCAGAGATCCCCAATAAGTTAGTAGTGACTTTGACTCTTGAGAACCAACACAAGGAAAAGATCAACAATCAAGGATTACGTGGAACTAAGCGATCTCATGTTTTTGAGAGCTCAGATTCAAATAAATAAGTCCTAAATTTGCCAATAAATAATGAGCTGGAAGTTGTTAAAACTACTCCATCTCTTGGGGTTTGGCAAAAAGTCCAAATGAAAAAAGGCAAAAAAAGACAACCAGTTTATCTGGCCAATTGTAATTTTTTTTTTTTGTTTTTTTTTTGGTGTCTTTGCTACTTTGAGTGCTTAATGTACACTCACTGGCCCCTTGGGACAATTCTTGAATGCACTTTATGCATCTACTCAATGTAACTTTTTATTTTTATTAATAAAAAGTTGTGATTTTTTCCTCGAAAAAAAATTGTGAAAATTTACAATTTTCTTAATATATTAAATTATATTCATAAAAATTTAAAATAATAATCCAAGCTTTGTCAAGTGGCAGGAGCGGGTGATTATTCATTTTGAGAATAATCAAGAAATCAACTTTGTTTGGGGATTGGGAGAGGCAACCAATAACGTCGTTGAATCCTATACTTTCTACTAGGGAATCAAACAAGGAGTGCAACTAAAAACTCAAGAGATCATCGTGATTAGAGATTCACTTTTTGTTCTATTTATAATTCTAAGTAGATCACTACACGGTGTCTCAAGCTAGCTTAGATGATCAAACAAATCCTAAACTTATTTTGTATCGTCCCTATAAATCAATGTTACCATGTTCGAATGGTGAATAATTTGGTAGCAGATGAAATGGTCAATATTTGAGCTACTCTTCCAAAATGAGATTAGTTTGTCAAGGCTAGCCCCAAAGAGTCCCTCTACCTTAATACTCTATATGAATCATCCTACGTGTGATGGTAGAATGGAGGGCGCCTCTTTTCAGGTCATGAGAGCATTTCATGAGGTGTACATGTGCCCATTCTTACCAGATACACCATTTATATTTATCTTCTTGTTGTGCATGAAAAAAATATGTATTGGGGGGAAGGTAGGCTTCTGCGTGTTCAATCTAACACTTTCAATCATGATGGTCAATCACTCTCAATCATCACAACAAACTGTGAACATGAGGAATCATCGAGAGAAGCAAAAGAACTGGGTTGGTACTTCATGGTGGAGAAACTCCCCACTAATGATTTCATGTGCATTTGAAGGTATCGACATTGTTGATACTTTTAAGTGGCTGACGAAGGAAAATAGTTTTGCTCGCATGCAAAGTATGGATTATAAAAAATTCCTATGGGTTGGCCCTCTCCCTTGTCTTGTAATAATGAATTTTCCAACTTTGGGTCTGTGGCACTCTTGTTGGAGTGACTATATTAGAGGTATTCCTCCTCCTATAATTATCTTGGTTTTTTATCACTCAGCTCTTCCAACTTTGTATGCCCTTGGGCCCTCCCATGTTCTACGATTGAATTTTATGGTTTTTACAACCTTTTACATTGGTTGGGAACATTATTTAGCTTCTTCTAATCTTCTTGGTGGTCAAGCCTTTGCCTCTCTGGGTCCTCTGCTCTTTCGAAAAGCTCTGCCCTCTTTGTATATTCCTTTTGTGGTTTCTTATACTTCCTTTAACTTAATCCATTCTGCAACCAGATCTAATATGACATATTTGAATATGTTGTCATTGTGTGGATTGTTGTTTATTGGCTTCCTACATGATGGAGAGGCAACTCCAAAGTTGTCTTTGCTAAAACTCAACATCCATATCTAAAGGGTTGAGTGAGCCTGTGATTACACTCTGTGTGTGTCCTCTACTCATGATCTCTAATTATTAGTAGCATCTCAGAAGGTAATTGTCCTAAGGGACAACATGAAAGATCATAGTTTCATATCAGTCCTTCAAGAAATCTCTCTCACAATGGAAAGAACAAATTCCTTTCAATCATGCATCTACAGAGTCAAGATTGAAGTTAAATTCTGGCACTCACTTTTGGATGACATTCACACTTAGATGGAGAGGAATCACCAGGGAAAATATGAAGACATAATTTTCCCCACAGATCTTCAGATACATTGGACTTGGCCATCTTCATGAGTTGTAAAAAAAAATCACTATTTTTTTTCTGCGCTTTTATAAGCGATATAAGGAGATTGGCAACATCAATAATACGCTCAATTAAAAACTATATAAAAACAAAAATAGTAACTTTGAAATTAATTTCACTAAATAACATGTAATACATCTAAATTTTATATTAAACCTTTTATAATACAAATTATCCTCAATTCTTTTATATATTAAAATTTGTATTTTCATTTGAATAACACAATTTTTAAACAAAAACCATAAATTATATAACCTTCAACATAATTATTAAAATTAACAATTTTATGTATATAAAAATAATGTAATTGAAATTTTAAGGTATATAAGTATTTAACATTAAATAAATGATATACTAGATTAAATAATTTAGGTATTAATTACTTATATCATAACGTGTTACATTATACTAAATATGTATACATGTTTTATATTATATATATAATGATATAAAGTAAAAAAGTCACGAAAATGATCAAGCTTGTAATACATCGTTGAAACTCCATTTTCCTTATAAAATTTAAGGACGTAGAAATGGGCTTCACAAAGGCAAGAAGACATAAGCTATGGTGCCATAACCGAATAAATTTGACACTTCATTGTAATATTTTATAATATCAAAATTAATATAAGTTGTTACAGTACGGGGTATATATAATTAGCAATTCTCCCAAAAGGTACAAAGAGAGGCCGATAGGATTATTAAATTGGAATTGTTGAATTTTTCTAGAAGAGTTAATTGGTTTGTGGAAAACCTTGTTTGCTTGGACTGGATCACTCAGAGAGAGGTAAGACGAAAGGACAACACTGTCTACGGATCCTCCATGTCTCTGAAGGAGATGAGGAGCATCTCGTGACCCATTAATGCATTGTGTTCTCAGGAGTGCGAGGTAAGACTAAAGAAAATCACTAGCTACGGATGTTTTATGTCTCCATAAGGCCTTGATAAATCTTCGTTTATTTTGTAAATACAATAATTTGATTGCATTTTAACACTGTAAATACTAAAAATGAACCCATAAAGAGCAGATAATCAAGAAGGAAACGCTTCAATCACAGGATGGAAATCAAGAATGGTGATTATTTATAACAACTGAATCCACCTTCTAATAAAATTTTCTTCCATTCTTTCTCTGTTCTTTCCTTCCCACCAGAGCAGTGCACCACCAGTACCAGATCAAATACTACAACTAAATTAGGATCCAAACCAGTTTCTCTTTCAGGCCACCATTATTATTATCATTGCCTCTGTGATTAGAGTCCAGCGCCACTACGTCAACAATAATGAGCTTCCCCATCTCTAGGATCGCCTTCCTACAACGCTTTAGTATCTTGATACAGTCCTCATCGCCCCAGTCGTGCATGATCCACTGATGACATCGCACAAACAAATTGTATAGTCAAAACGTGTTGTCAGCTCATTCTAATTGAATTACATTACAGCTCAACAAGTTCAAGACTTACCTTCATGAATATGGCATCCACAAAGGGCACGGTTTCAAACATGTCTCCGCTCATGTGCTCCACACCTATTTACATACATTTATATGTATAAGATTGTTATGCGTATATACCATTGATGAAGCAAAGGTGTTGTTAGTAACCTGGGAGATGGGGAGCAGTGGCCACGACATGAGGGAGGTCGAAATAATAAACAAAAACGGTTTAACCTTCCCTGCTATATCAAGAATATGGCAAAATAGCTACGGCTTCCTGCAACAAAATAAGTTAAAAATGCCATGGTGCATATATACAAGGCAATACTGAACAAATTAATCAATTAATGTTAACCTTCACCTTCTACAAGCTTAACTGTTTACTTAGGCATTCTCATCTACCTATTGACATGGGTCGTCTACCTAAATATAGGTTCTGGACATTCAACTGATGGTATTGAGCAAAATAACAAGTAATTAAACAAGAAATGATCGAGTTGATAGAATTTGCAAAGAGTGAACTGAAAATGACCGAATGATTTCTCTCTTCGAGAAAAGAAGAATCGCTACTCACCTTACCTAATAAAATGAATGTCGCAAAGTAGTGTACGAACATCCTTTTGCGTGTTGTTTCACATGTCCAGATTCATGGCAAGCCATTCAAATACTGTGTTAGAAAGATTTGAGAGACAAAATCCGCATCTGCGGCAGATTTTGACGGATAAAGAAATAAGAAACAAGTGAGAGAAAAGAAAACATATTTAGAAATCGAAGCTTCTCGTTTTATATTATCCCTCCATGGCGAACTCTTCTCTTCCCCTGTTGAAAAATTAATAGGCAGGGCAAAAACATTCAACAAGAATTGCCAAATAAAATAAAAGAATTATCTCTACGGTTAAAGCCCTTGCGATTTTTCCACGGGTTCACTGTAATAAAGAAATAATGGATTGAAACTATTGAAAAAATTGGGTTCCATGCATAGCCATTATCTACCACGCTGTTTTTCTTTGTACAAATTTATTAGTAAAACTCATAGATATTGAAAACCAAAAGCATACCTGCTTCTATCCATATTTTCTAGGTGTTAATTCATTTCAAACCATCCAAGGTTAAACATACACCATGTACACCACATTTCATGAAACACCCAAAATATGAGGTAAACAATTTTAGAGTAATCCAAATGGAGTAATCCCATTTTCACCTAGTTATTTAGCCTAATTGATTCAATCTTAATATAACATCGATATGAAACATTTAATAATAATAATAACATGGACATATAAAGGTAAAATAAAATAATATTGATATTTATCTAAAAATGTATTAATAACCAATAATCATTTTAATATGAGCCATGTCATATTCATATATATATATATATAATTCTAAGTAATTTCACTATTTTTAGCTAATTAGTTTTTTAGTAAATTTTGTTAATATTTAGAAAATAGTTTTTGGAATTGTAAATTTTAGTGGTGTACTAGTCCATATGATCTAATTGTCCAAATAGACTCTCAAAACATTGTATCTATTTCAGTATTCAAAAATACAATTTAAACCATGAAAATTCCAAACCAATATACCTCATTTCTAGAATTATAAGCTATTTTTTTAATTTGCCATTAAAAAAAAATTGATTATCCCACGTTCTAAAAAAATATATGAAAAAATTTATAGCATAAAATGAAAAAACTTGAATTAAATTATTACAAGTTTTTTAAAATAACAAGAGAAAAGAATAAGACATTTTCTATTTCTTTTTCTTTTTGAATAGTTTGAATACCATATAACTTGCACGACCTGTCATTCAACACCAACACAGTAGCGCATAGTGATATTTAAAAATATTTAAATAGTGATATTCAAAATTTTGGCACATTTTTCTTGAGTTCTTTTAAACATCTAGTTTCTCCCACTTCAAACAAAGCCGAGGTCATACATTTCTTTCCTGATACATGTTTAATGTTTTGCTGTCCTAAACTAAGGGGCCTCATTGAAAATTTTGAGTCATGCCATGCATCGGCCGCTCTCACGCTGCCAAGCTCCCATTACCATCCACCGCTTCACCTTCTTGCCTGTTTTATTTTCCTGTAAAAACCTCAGACAATCAATCACGGAGGTTATCAGGGGATAGGAACATACATGTTATTAAAATGAAAAAAGAACACAATTAATATAATTGAATCAGCAGGTGTAAGCGGAAATTTATTAGCATACCCAGTTGCGTTCAACCATTCCTCCGCGGTCTTTTGTGTGTAAGGCATTCATAAACATACATAATAAAATGCTAAAAGCAGCTGTGCATACAACCTCTTCTGGGAATCTTATGGCTGTGCCTTTTCTTCATCCTCAAACGGTTGATTTTGCTGGGGACTCTGAGATGATATGGTGGGTGTAACAATCAGCTCTCCAACAGCAGCAGACATGGATCTGATGGAACATACATCTATCATGTCAAGGCCGGCATCCACAGCCGATTCTTGTCGTGGACTCTGTAAGATGATTAATACTTGTTAAAAGACAGGGAAGAAGAACAGTAATAACAACTGCTAGGGAAAAAGCACAAAAAATATCTTCAAGAATGAATAGGAAAAAGCGATAAGGCAACTCAACCAATTTGGAAATTTGGAAAAAGTAGTGACACTTCAAATCAATGATTGAAAATATCTTATCTGATCCAACAAAGCAATGTAAAAATATTGACCATCGATGCATAGATTTGAAAATATCTTACCTGATCCAACAAAGCAATGTAAAAATATTGACCATCGATGCATAGAAAAACCTATAAACCTAATTAATAAGTATTAATTATAATTTGTGTGCTGTAAATTTTTAATCGATATATTTTAATAAATTAATGATTTTTTTAATCCATGTTGATGGTACAGATGAACGTCAGTTTTACCGATTCTTGTTTTTATCCTTCGATTATAGAACGGGAAAAGCTGAGATGCCGAACCTGCACTTGTCATGGCCTGTTATATTGTACAATCGTCCTACAAGTTGCCATCAAAATGAAATCGTTTTGACTTTTAAAGATACAAAGCTTGATAACTTATTCTTCTAAAGAGTAACTTTGAGTCCTTTTTGAGTTGATGTTTTGATAGGGAAATTGTATTTTTAAGAGGAATTTTTAAAATGGCTAAGTGCTTGAATCTGGTAAGTTGTGTGTTGTTATTAAAGGTGAGCACTTCATTTATTCTTAAAGACATTAAGTTTTTTTCATTTCCAATCTAAAAACTTTTCTAATAACTCTCTTTTAGCCAAAGTAGCCGTACTCTACATCCAAGGGGTTAGTCATCGTGTATCCAATATCTTATCTTAAAAAACATCAAGACCTTTTTCAAATCCTAGAAAACCCTTAGTCTGCTTGGCTAAGGACAAAAAGACTTTTTGCTAGGTCGTGGAGTTTATGAAATTCCCTACTCATGTGAAAAGTCTTACATAGGGCAAACTGACAGATCGTTTAAAGCTCGACTCAAAGAGCATATGGCTAACACCTTCCATAACTACATTGCTAAATTTGTCATTGCTAAACACTCCTATTATTCCAACCATTTTATTTGTTTTGATAAAACCAAAATCACAACCTTTGCCCCTTCCATTCCAAAGGTGTCATTAGGGAAGCTCTTGACATTGAACTTCAATCTAGAAAATGGGTACCAGTGAAACCATTATTGGAAACCTACTATCCATTTCTTTTAGTCTAAATTTAACCCAACTAATATTAATTATAACCAATCTTAACATCTTCTTCATCTCTTCGTCTTTTCCTTTCTTTCAATTAATTTTTCTTCTTCTAATTAACTTCTTGAAATCATATTTATTTATTTATTTTACTTTATTTATTTATTTCATATCTTTTCAGCCTATCTAATTTAAGTCATTTTTCTAAATTAATTTTAATTCTTTTTAAACGAAAATCCTCTTCATCATCTTATCTCAATTATAAATTTCATTACAATTACTTTAATTATCTCTTACTACAATTCTCATTAATTCAATATTTTCCAAAATTGCCAAATCCAAATTAATTAATTAGTAATTAACAATATTGTAAACCCCACATATATATATATAATTATAATTTTGACTTATTTACATGGCTGTTTAGACCCACCTTTCTCACTTGACATATTTACATGGCTGTTTAGATCCACCTTTCTGTCTCCGTTTATAGAGACGGAGGTTGATATTCACTGTCGAAATTGTTTATCTCGGAAAACTTTTGCAACCAGAAGCTGACATCTGTTGTTGTCTCAGGGCCGTGTAGCCGACACCTCCAGGCAAGGAATTGAATTCAAAAGTAGAGGGCTCACCCACCGATGCCAGCTTGTGCAATGGAATAAATGTACAGCACCTGCGGATGCCAGCTTGTGCGATGGAATAAATGTACAGCCCCCGCCTATGCCAGCATGTGCAATGGAATAAATGCACAAGAAAATGGTTAAAGCATTGAAATTCTTCCGCTGAGTAGACTACTCCATTGAAATTACCTTAAAAAATAAAGTTATTGGCTCATTCACCTTACTGAGTTCAAATCATTAAGTTTGTTTTTATATTATTAAATTTTATTAAAATTTTAAATAACCGGTATGGTTAATATTTAATTGATTTATGGATAATTTTTATTTAAAAATAAATTATAAATATTAGTCTTATATAGCATGTAATGATAATTAAATATATAATTATTTAGAAAATTTTATTTAATAGTTAAGTGTTTTATTTTTAAAATTTATTAAAAATATCAATTTAAAGAGGTAAATATTAATTTTTTATAAAAATTTGTAAAATTTTTTTAAAGGTTAGTGTTTGAACAATATTTTACATTATGAAATGTGAATTTTTTAAATAAAAGTAAAATATTTTCTAAATAAAAAACAATGTTAACCATAATTCAAAACAAAAATAAATATATTTATTTGGTTGTGGTTAGTTTTAATTAAAAGTATTATTGCCAAATACTTTTTATTTCAACTTATAATGGACCACGATTTTTTGATATATATATTTCTTTAATTGGGGGCCTAGTTTGATTCTCAAGGAAATGTGCTCAACATATGCTTTAGACTTAATGCTTATCATTTGAGATTATTCCAAGTCCAATAAGTTCCTCCATGATAAATTTCTCATTATTTTTTATAACATTTATTTATATATATGCAAATTTTATTTAGCAAAATGGTCCATTACTCTTAATAAGTTTAAAAAATTATATTCATGTCACGTGGCACCCCACCCACCAATTTCTTGAGGATTTGAGATTATTCCAATTCTAATAAGTTCATCCATGTAAGTTCCCCATTATTATCTATAACATTCATTTATAATTCTTTTTTTTTCTTAAGTTGAAGTTGACCCATAACCCTTTTATACCCCCACACACCAATTTCTTAAGGATTTGAGATTATTCCAATTCTAATAAGTTCATCCATGTAAGTTCCCCATTATTATCTATAACATTCATTTATAATTCTTTTTTTTCTTAAGTTAAAGTTGACCCATAACCCTTTTATACCTGGTTAATCAAGTAAATGTCTAGCATTCTGTGTTGTAATAGTTTTTTGGTTATATTTATGAAGCCTTAGGCTATATTAATATTGTAATGGGGTTGTACTAGTAAAATACAAATAATCTCACTCTCCATGTGCTTGTTCAGTTTCTGTTGATATTACAACTCAGAAGATGTGGTACGAATATTTCACTTCTCTCAACTATAAATAAAATATTAAAAAATGATAAAAGTAATTAAAAGCAAAAAAAATATAAATATAAATGAAATATTTTCTAAATAAAAAATAATGTCAACTATAATTAAAAATAAAAATGAATATACCTATTTGATTACTTTAAATGACATTACAACTTAGAAGATGTAAAAATATTTCACTCCCACACTCAACTATAAATAAAATATTTAGATGTTAATGTGAAATAATAAAATTTATATCAATTTTAAAAAATAAAA
>APFE031205961.1:59077-71103 GCA_000404065.3 Pinus taeda
AATTGAAAATTTGTTTAAATAAATTATAAATATTATGTAATTATTTCTAGTTAATAATTAAATTATATGTTTTTAATTTCTCGAAAATTTAGGATTTAAAAATTAGTTAAATTTATTATAAATTAATGATAACTATTATTAAAGTAATAATCTACAGATAAATTACTAGTAATATGAAATTTTAAAAAATAAAAGATTAATTAATAGAGTTTTTTTTGATTATTATATATAAAATAAAAAATAAAAATTTTATGGTATTATTAGAATAATATTAAGAGGAGTGAAATGATAATTTGGATGTATAATGATGATTAATGCCCACTAATGCTTATATAGTCTATCAGACCTTAAGAAGGTAATATATTACATAGGACTCTTTTCCCCCTCCATCTGCGTTCTTTTATTTGAAGACATGTTAGATTGTGTGGAAAAAAATTGAATAAGTTGAAATGTGTGACTAGTAATTCCTATAAGCTTGAATGGGATTGAATGTGAGTATAAGGTGGACAATCTAAGAGAAAAATATTTAATGTGACTATAAGATGGACAATCTAAGAGAAAGTGATTTTTACTATAAGATGGACAATCTAAGAGAAAGTTTTTTAATATGAGTACAAGATTTAGCCCTCAGGCTTGGTGACAAACTCTTTCATGTGAATATAAGATGGACAGTCTAAGAGAAATTGTTTTTTTATCTTCAACCCTCCTATTATTGGTGACAAAATATTTCATCCCAAGGTGTTTTGAGAATTCACCAATTCCTGCACAAGTGACAAACTCTTTCATCCCATGGTGTTTTGAGAATTCACCCATGCCTAATTTCACTATGAAGCTCATGATAATTAGTTCTAATATTGGAAATGTTCATTTTCATCTTAACATTAGTCAAGGCATAGAGATAATTTTGGTTTTCCAGATGGGGGTTGATCACCTCCTTATAATATTGCACTTTCCTTTTTTCCTTCCAACTCTTTATTTTCCCAAAATTTCTCTTTAAATTTGGAAGCAATATTATTTTTTATATTATCTGAATTCTGCAAGCTCCTCTTTATTCCCCAATGGTCTAGCCAAGATTGGGCATCCTTATGCCACCCTCACTTCAGTCGAAGGTGGAGGTTTTGGCTAAAGTTAGAAGTAATTTTAGGAAACCCATTTGCATCCATATTGTATATCTTCTTCTTATATATAAGATACCTAGTGATTAAATAAAATATTGAAGCAAAATTAAAAGAGGAAAAATAAATTATTTATAAAGTGAACGAGTACCTTTTTATTGATCTCTTGTGATACATTTTCACTTGGTAACGTTCTTTTAATATTTTCCAATGATTATGATTTATATGTTTTCATGATACATTTGGTAAAGTATAATTGTTAATGTTTTTGTGTTTTATTTTTATTTTCATTTAACTAATAATATTTTTAAATGAGATTTATTTTATTTCTTATTTTATTTAATTGGTAATGTCTTTATATGATATTTGTTAAGAAATAATTTATTGTAGTGGTTTTAACAACATTTTAAAGTTAGAGAATTGCATATTCCACAATTCGAAAGAATGATTAACATGAACTCAAATATTCTATAACAAGTTCAAAAAGTATGACATGCAACAAGTTAATATGTAAGAAGTTAATGTTTTCATATGAAATTTTTGGGAAACATTTTACATTAATCTTTATTGTGATTTATATTTTTGTATAAATATTAATTTTACTATTATGGACTAAGTTATGATGAGGATAGTTTGGTTAATATTGATAAATGTGTATAAACATTCAAAAAACAAAAGTAAATTGAAATTATATGACTTCATGACTATGAGTAACTTTATGTGAATATAAAGGTTTATTATTACATTTTAAACACAATGAGGTTTATATAGTTAATTAAGGGGGGATAGGGGAGTCTGGAAATTTATGTAGTGCTACAAGGGCAATGGAATATAGATGCGACTAATAAATAGTTGTCTGTGTGGGAAAATAAATTTTAGTAATTATTTTACGTATTATTTGTCTTTTATACTTGTCCTCATAATAGAATATTTTGATATGATTAATGAGAGTAACAACTTGGAAGTCATGGACAATATTAAAAACTATATTCTAACAAATATTTCCTTATATTAAAATATTATTAAGTCAAATCTAATTGTTATACTATAACGACTAAATTTTTTCTCTTCATGATGATGTAACTTTTACTGAAAGTTTTCTTACTTTTCATGATCATGGCAGAGTTTGAAAATGCAATTCTAGTTGACATGAATGATGGGTTGAAATATAAAATGGATTCAAGATGGTTGTTGATCATAACTCCTAATTAATGGTTAATGGATTTTCTTGCTTTGAGGATGTTGCATTTTGAAGATAGGAAGAATGGAGATAAAAGCCTAACCATGGACATTAAGAAAATGACATCCAAGATGATGTAACACACAATCACATAATATGTTAAACTGATCGACGTAACATGTGGTAGTAAAGAAGGCACTAGTCATTCAAGCAACATGTGGAGATGATCAGTAAATTATTGTGGATATTCCATTGGAAGAATTCATCATAATAGATCTGACAAATATTGAATTTTTTTACTGCGAATATTGATTCTTTTTAGATCTCAGATTATTTATTTATTGTTTGTATGCTTAAATATAAATTAGCTGAAATTCAAGAAATATAGAGTGAAAATAAATACACACACTAACCAAAATAAGCACAATTTTTTCCCTTCGGAAACCCTTATGGGAGAAACCTAGCTAGAAGGTGAGGTTGCTTTGATCTCTATTCTCTAGTATGGAAAAACGTGTAGATACAAAGAAAGAGGTACTCTTTATAGAGTTACCCGAGACCTATGGCTTATAAAGTTGCTACAAAATCTCAAGCCCTTTTTTATTCTCTTTAACATACCACCCTCAATTTCTTTGCTCAAATATGGAAGATAATATAATAACATGAAATGTAACCCCTACTCCTCCTAGTGGCCTATTATTTAACATAACCCAATAGCTAACTATATGAAATGTTTGACTCCCTCAAACCTCAACTAGAGTTATGATTTTGGACCTTCTAGAGTCTTTTTTAAATTCCACACATGGCTAGCCCCATATGCATGAGAAACGAGGATTAACGTGGCATTAACTTGTAGCATGGTGGTCAGTATGGTATATCAACTTGCGAGAGACATAAATTTTTCATAAAAACTTCAAGTACCAGATGGTATCACACAAACGATAATTTTTTTTACCACAGACAAAATCGTTTAATGCCTCAAAATGGCTCTAGAAGAATTCATACATAAATTTTTCAAATTAGGACCCATTGATAAAGAAGACGGTACAAGTTGATTCATTTAATTCTTCCACTCTGAACGCATTGAGATAGATGAAGAACACTATAATAATTCAATCTGAAATAAGAGAAATTATAAATGAGAAATAATATCGCAATTCCCTAAATTACATATGAATGAAGTCAAAATTGGAACAAACTTACCCCTCAAAGAATACAAACCTATGAGAAGATAGAAAAATAAGTATAAAGAAATGGGGTTTAAGAAATGAATGATGATAACCTATTGCAGTGCTCATAACCATGACAAATCTAGAATGATGAGATAAACATAAAAGAGTAATATATAGATATATAAAGTTAAATATGTGGAAGTTTCTCAAGCAAGTGGAAGAAATCAACCAAGACATGATGGAAGTTTTTGTAATTAGGGAATAGTCATGATGAAATAACTTAGCACTCTATTTTTATATTGTAAATAAGCATGTGGCAAGTGGTTGTGGAATCACATATGTGATAAAAGAAAGAAAACATGTAAACTAATGAGAAAACACTTAGCATGAAGTGTATGAAGGAATGTTGTGAGAAATTCTACAATGAGAGTTTGAGAAGGACTATGCACAATTGACAAAACTAGTGAGGATCAACTAAGGGAACTTGCACAAGAATGATTACCCCAGAATTGGAAATGGGGCTATCATGAGGAACACATGCCCACAATAACTTGTGCTTGTTCTTAGGAGTTCACACATGTTCCTTGTTGTCTAGGCTCTATAAGGCCCAAGCTACCAACTAGGACCCCAACGAGGCTACCTGATTAGCATTGCTCAAAAGTGTGTGTGCATTATTAGGAAATATAACTATGCAATTTGAAAGCCTTAATCTTATGCACTATGAAAACCTTAGCTTTGTGGAATTTGAAAACCCTACCAATGTGGAATGTGGAAATTCCAACATAGTGAGTTCAAATTTGAGTGCATAATTAGAAAATGTCAGTAAACACACCATATTGACCATGCATCACAAGTTGGCGACATTACTTTTGTGCAATTTGAAAACACTACTTTTATGGAGTTTGAAAAACCTCGTATTGTGGAATTTGATGGAATGGAATCATATGGATGTAATTGTTGTTTATATCATTGTGACTAATTTATTGCCAACACTCTCTATCTCTATTCCCATTTACACATTTTCTAGTCTCTCTCTCTCTCTCTCTCTCTCTCTCTCTCTCTATTTATATTTCCCTCCCTCTCAATTTGTAACGAGCACTTCATCAACTCTCATTGAAGAAATTGTATGAGTTTTCTTATCATTGGGATCTCTAATCAATAGAAAATACCTCTGACAAGAACTATGACCGTAGTAACTATGACATACAAGAACTATGGACTTCAGATCTTTAACCCTTAGGAACTATGATGCATAGTAACTATGACCTCGAGAAATTTGACCCTCATGAACTATGAACTCATAAATCATTCCTTTGTTGTTCATAGTTCCCCTGTCATTAGGACTATGACTTTATTTTACAAGAATAGCGACCATAAATTTGTCTTTATTTTTTATTTGCTGAGATCACACATAGCACATGCAAAACAACATTTGTATACCGAGAATAAAAATAGAAATTTAAAATATTATCTTAATAAAAAAAAAATTAAATGACATATTCAAATAATATATCTCAAAGCATTTACAACTAAAAGTAACCTTATTGACATAATGGAACAATAAGCTTATCCTAAAAAGCCATATAAATATCAAATCCTAAGAAACCCTTTTATTAATAAAATATTCCACACCGTGTGACTGTATTAACCAGCCACTCACATAGCCAAATCAAATATCATAATACTTAATTGAAAAAATTTAAGAGAAAAATAATATATGGCCATAGTTAATATAGTCACTTGAAACAATATATTAGTACAAAAGAAAAAATGTACATAAAATGATTCCTCCCAACCTCTCATATAGTATCCCTTCACTTTTTTTAAATAGCGATTGTGAACCCATTCTGATTTAATCTATGAAATAATAGTTATTAGTATCAAGTAAGATATAAATGTTTAAAACATATAAGAATGTATATTTACAAATGATATTAATAATATAAACTTTTACCTAAAAATATTTTAAAATAAATCTATATTTGCAAAACTATTTATTTTAATATTTATTATTTTATGAATATTTTCAAAATAATTTAGTAAACGATGAGAGGCATCAATGTGATCAACATCAAAACACTTATTTTATAGTCAATGTGATCTCGCCATGAGGAGCCTCTTGCTTATGTCCATTATGGAGTTACCTTGGATGTTGTTACTGTGAGAGACGGTGGTTACGCCGGTGCTGGGGAGGCTCAATATGAAGCAAAGAAGCATCTATTACCTATTCAACACCCTGCAGAAATTCAGCGCTCAATTTTTCAATTTAAAATCCCAAGCCGGAAAGCATTTGAATTTTGAAATCTTTTGGTGCGGAGGTAACATTGAATGAAATTAATTTCATGTCTTATCCACCACCTGTATTGGCTTATGGGAATCAGATGTCAGAGGTGCCGGAAATCAGTAGAGTTGTGGAGTGTCGGAATATTGACGGTATTAACGGAATTGGTAAAGGAGACGGATGGGGCCCGTTGGCCACGTCAGCCAGCTTGAGCAATTTGCAATCAAGATAAGCTCGGGCTATTTGGGACTGCAATTTTTGATGTTTTGGTTATAAAGTTGAAACATTGGGCGTGTAGATTTCAGATTGTTGTTTTTAATCGAAAGGAGGACGGAGAGGGAATGGAGAAATTGAAACAATGTGCTGCGAATCATCCTCCCCTCTCTCCAATTCGCTTCATAGAGAGAGCTGCCATCGTCTATGGGGACTCCACCTCTATCGTCTACAATTCCACTCGTTATACATGGTCTCACACCTATCAACGCTGCCGCAGGCTGGCCTCTGCTCTCTCTGCCCACAATATCTTGCCTGGGGATGTTGTAAGTATTGGAATCATCCAAATTAGAATCAACATTCCATGGGAATTTTATTATTTCTTCACCTTAACAGGAAACCCAACAGAGCAGAATAGGATAAAATCTTGATCCTCTTAGCTGTGGTTTGTTGCAGGTGTCTGTGGTGGCTCCCAACGTTCCTGCTATTTACGAAATGCATTTCGCAGTTCCAATGGCAGGGGCCATTATTAACACCGTCAACACGCGTCTGGACGCTCGAACGATGGCTGCTCAATTCAATCATTGTCAACCCAAGATTGTGTTTGCTGATTATCAATTCGCGCCTATCGTCACGGAAGCTCTACGCGGAACCGACCATAAGCCCACTCTGGTACTCATCCCGGAGCTCGTCAATGGCGCGGAATTAACTTTCACGACTACAGCAGCATTCACAACATACGAAGGGCTATTGCAAGAGGGAGATCCGGAGTTCGAGACACGGTGGCCGGAGGACGAGTGGCAGAGTATCGTTGTGAATTATACATCGGGCACAACCTCTAGTCCCAAGGGAGTAGTTCATAGCCACAGGGGCATCTACACAATGGTTATGGATACCCTTTTAACCTGGGGTTTGAGGTCGCAGCCGGTTTATCTGTGGACTCTGCCCATGTTTCACGCCAACGGCTGGTGTTTCACATGGGGAATAGCTGCCCTCGGTGGCACAAATATCTGCTTAAGGAAATTCGACGGCCACATCATCTATAAAGCTCTCAACGACCACCGGGTTACCCATCTCTGCGCGGCGCCTGTGGTGCTTACCATGATTTCAAACGTAGATCCATCGGACAGAGAGCCTTTGCCCCATCAGGTGGAGATCTTAACCGCGGGCGCTCCTCCTCCTGCTGCTGTGCTACTCAAAATTGAAGAGCTGGGATTCTGTGTCACTCATGGCTATGGTCTCACAGAGACCGCAGGAGTGGTGGTTTTATGCGCTTGGAAATCTGAGTGGGACAGACTTGCAGCGAACGCGAGGGCTCAAATGAAAGCGAGACAGGGCGTTAGGTCGCTGGGTTTGGCTGAGTTGGACGTGAAGGATCCGGATACCATGGCCAGCGTGGCTAGAGACGGAGTGCAGTTGGGCGAGGTTATGATGAGAGGGCCGAGTGTTATGAAGGGTTATTTCAAGGACGAGAAGAGCATAGACAAAGCCATGGAAGGTGGGTGGTTCCACACAGGCGACTTGGGAGTAATCCACCCAGACGGTTACCTGGAAATAAAGGACCGTTCGAAGGACGTTATAATCTCTGGAGGAGAGAACATCAGCAGCGTGGAGGTGGAGTCAGTGTTGTATCGCCATCCCATGGTTGTGGAGGCAGCTGTTGTGGCGAGGCCTGATCCTTTATGGGGAGAGACCCCCTGTGCCTTTGTCAGTACCGGAGGCAATACTAATCGTTCGGAGGTTATCGTTACAGAGGCAGAGATGATTTCGTTTTGCAGAGAGCGGCTGCCTCACTACATGGTTCCCAAAACTGTGGTGTTCATGGAGTCACTGCCCAAGACCTCCACAGGTAAAATTCAAAAGTTTCTTCTCAGGGAAATGGCTCAAAAACTGCCACACAAAGAGCAGCAGTCTGGAAAAATGGATACGGTAAGCAAGCTCTGAGCACAGGACCAAATAAATGATCAAAATGATTGATCTGAACTCTTATATCGAGCTGGTATAGATTCACCATGATGTACAAAAAAATTTAGGTGCGAACGTATTAGTCTCGTTCACATAAGCTTTATTCGTTACAGTCTCTATTTTGCCGTATATTGCGTCTACGCTACTGCAACCGCACAAGTAATGTTATATTTCTCCGTAGCGTTTTATTTACAGAAATGGTCACAGTGATTACTTTGTCTTCCTCATTTTATCTAACCTCAACAACTTCAGCTAATTCTGTTGATTAATTATATGGGTTATTGTGATTATAACGTTATGTGTAATAAAAAATATTATTTAATTAGATTAATTAATTATATATTGAAAATTGCGAAGAATAGTTTAATTGGTGATTAAATCAATGTGAAATTAACTCTTTAAAGTTTAAATTTCTATTTGGGAATGGGAGAAGAAGACCCATTATAAACCTCTGAAATATATCATAATTATATGCAAAAAAAAATTATAATCCTTTGGAATTAAAAATATATAAATAAAAATATAATATATATTAAAGAAAAATTAATTATTTATTAATTTATAATATAATAAATAATTTATATTTTTAAATTAAAAAGTATTATTTATATATAATAATATAAAAAATCCAATGAAATGAAATCTTTATAACATCCAACCCAACTTAAAATAAAAAAAAACCCTACTTTGCTTTTTATTTTTATTTATTTTTAAATGGATTCAATCTACAATTACCAAAAGTTGCACAGGGTTGAACCGATTATGCACGTTGTGGATTACCATTGAAGCCATAAATTTTTTTTTTTCCTGGTTTGTAATTGTTTTCAATATTATCATTTTCCTAGGTGTTTATTTGTATTAGTAAACTATTTAATTATATTGTATTTTTCTATGTACATGATTTAGTGTGGAAAAATTGTACATATTTCCTAACTTTAACATATTTCGACCTTAATATTGATTTGCATTCAATTTGTCAAAAAAGTGTACACACTTCTTAATTTAACATGTTAATTTTAATCTTTATTTGCATTCATTTAGTAATTAGTTTTTATGATTTTAACATTATTGGTAAGGTAGGTCAAAGTGCATTGACTTTGATGTTGTTGCTGTGGTTTTTAATTTCAACTAAAATTTTGAAGAGATGCTTACTATTTCTATTATCCAGTGAATTTAAAAATAAGTTTTTAGAATTTTTATTTTAATGAAAATTTATTTTAAAATAAATAAAAATTATTTTGTAAATCAGTAATTTTTTGAGGGAGTGCGCCTATATTGAAATTGCTATGTTAATGTTTCGCTTAGTAATATTAAGTAGACTAAAAAACTAGTTAAACAAATCTCTAATTGATATTATTATATTTTATTGAGCAAAATTTTAAATGTAAACTCTGCACAAGAACTCATAGATTCTGGTGGTACAAAACAAAATATTTTTCTTTGGCGGTTGTTAGAGGGTAAGCCACAGCCCCACAATACCTGCGATACAGGTCACTGCTTGGATTTGCAGGACATTCTGCAACGATTTGCATTAAACACAATTTGCAAAGTTTTTCATTGCTTTTTTTACTATTATTCATTATTCATTGCAGTTGTCTATAATGCGATTTTTGAAAGTCTTTTTGGTGGTTTTTTGGTCAAAATCCGGTAGCAAGTTTGATAGCTAGTTTCTGCACAATCAAACCGTCCCAGGGGTTTTTCAGGGTGCTGAATCCAAATATACAATTAAAAAACCATTTTAACTACAACAAATCAAGACTTAACCTCAATTTCTTTCGCCAGATTGCGTCACCGGAATCTCCAAAAAAATCACATTATAGACAACTCCTTATTCATTTGCTCTTCAAGTCAAAATTGGACCACTTATTTTCAATTCTCTTTTTAAATTTCATTACGCATTAAAAACGTTGTCGTTTGATGCTCCCATCACGCGCCTGGGAAGACCAAATCCTCTGCCAACTAACAGAATCTTCATCCGTCATGTGCCAGAAGTAAAAGGTATAAATTGCATTCTTGTAATGCTGTAGAGTGATGATTTCTATTGCTGAGATGAGGATCGCCATTAAATGTGTCTACTGTATTAACTTGTGCTTATGTGCATCTCTAACACAGTCTTTTATGGTGAAGCATGTCCTCAGGCTTTATCCATAGTATTTCAATCAATCTCAACGAAATGTTGAATTTTCATCACTGTTTTTCAGTGTACGCGTTAAATTTATTTTGTAAATTTTAGCGTTTCTGATGGGTCTATTCTTCTACATATACCTCAACTTTTCCAAGCAAACACACAACTACTCCCAATAATAATTCCGCTAGACGTTTTGGGGCCTGGTTGATAGGGCAAAGTCGGTGGGGGAGGTTTGTAGTTATATTTTAATATGTGTTAATATATGTTAAAGGTGTCAGTGAAAATTGAAATTGTATTTATGTAACTGGGAAAAAAGAAAAAAGTTAAATAATTATACAAAGCATTAAATAATATCTGCTCATAAAAATTTTTGCAGACTCCATAAATTCTTTATTCCCGAATTAGTCATAAAAAAAGTATAACAAACATACTTTGTCTCCACATTGGATCAAGAACATGATTGGATGGAACAAAAATTGCTAATTCCTAAGTCATTGAACCAGCCCAACCAATAACTAGAGCCGTATGCATTATATGTATAGAAATTAACTGGCCAGGATCATTCAATACAATGTTTATCGGAAAGAGTAGACAATAGACACTATCTAACTTTCTCACATTGGATTGAAAGAGATCATGTTATTGAGCTAGAACCGGATCATCTCAAAAGTGAATATCTATTCATTTAAACATTGTTAATAGATCCTTCTTAGCTCATATTAAATCCGTATTTAAAATGGACCTATACTAATAACCATAAAATTTATTTCATAACTATTTTTTTATAAAAAAATCACCAAAATATTATGTATCGAAGTCTATCCCTCTCTATTCCTATATAGACTTTATCTAAGCCATCCCAATGCTTTTGGTGCTTCTCAACCTATGCCCTGAGCAAGCATCGGTACTTCGCAACCTATGCCATAAGCTTTTGGAGGCTTTCATTGTGCAGATTGTGTGAGAATTGGTACTTCGCAACCTATGCCCTCAACTTTTGGAGGCTTTCATTGTCTGGAGGGTACTCCAAATCTCCGCACAATGAAAACCTCTGCACAACAGTTATAATCGATAAGTGAATACGATCTATAATACGGAAAAGATACCAAGTTTATAGTAATTGTTAATAGAATATGACCACCCAACCAATCCGCAAAGACCCAACTTACATAAAGAATATATTAGGGGGCTGTACAGAAAAAAGAAGAAGGTTTCACCAGTCTTGTTAATAGCGGGATTTGCTAAAAAGAATAGGGATTACAACATTGAAGCATAAAAAAAAAATAGACGCATCCATAAATAGTCTAGAGCTTTTGGATGTTGATTGAATTCATAGGTGCAAGAGATTCAAAGACTTGAAGGTTGTCCCAATAATTTGAAAAAACAAAAAGAACATATATGGTATGACTAATAAAGTTATTGCATAAGGCTTCCACAACACTGCATAGATGGGTGAATAATACATGGACAAAAATCCTATTAATTGTCCCATAATAGAACCACTTATGGCTATTATACCATAGCCAGTTTTTCCCAAAAGGAAGGGTCTCATGGAATAGATTTTAGATTTTAGATTGTAGCAAGAAATCCATAATATTGCCGAAATATGATGATCAGACCTGAAACTTCTACCCAGGAGGACAATGGACCCAATAGTAGGCCAAGTTCTTTTATCATATGAAAAGCTCCCTTTGACCTGGTCAAAGAATTATTTGATGATTATGATAGCATAATTGATTCTAAGAAATTTTCTTAATATTCTGTTACATATGAATGCTATAATATATATTATTTAATCTGTTATCTTATTTAACAAGAGTACTGATATATATATTACTTGTTTGTTCTTATCGAAACAAGGGTGGTCTGATCCAAGTTATCTAAGTTTTCGCTACGTCGCAGAGGTCGAGTAACCAATTCTAGTACATCTCTTGCATTGGAAAATACATGAATCTGGGAAAAAGTAAATTCAACTGAC
>APFE031205961.1:74563-95489 GCA_000404065.3 Pinus taeda
AACGAGACATTATGAATACAAAACCAATCAATAATTGTAGTCTTCATTATATTTGGAACCAGTCTATATTTTATGGGATAAAGATATTTGGATCATTTCGATCCCCCTATATCACCCTGAGTATGGTCCAATCATTATGGGTAATTTTCCTAATGATTTTTATAGGATCAATCATGTTTTTGATCGATTGTAATACTATAGATATTTTATAGATTCTGGTCATATATAATAGATATATCTCAGACAAAGGCTTTCATTGTCTAGAGGGTACTCCACATCTCCGCACAAGGAAAACCTTTGCACAACAGTTATATGTTATATGTTGAGGATGTGCGAATTGAACTAAGAAAGGAAAGAAGACATTCAATGTATACAAAATTTAATATAATAATGCATCTCGTTGACCATCATCTTAGTTGACCCAGTATAATATAAACTGGGATTAGATCTAACCCATGTGATGTACATCGACGAACTGATGAATCTGCAAAATTTCTAGATCGATGGTAATGGTCTATTGGCGTAGTTTCCAATCCAAGTGGGGCAAACGTTCTTACGTTTTAAAAATATGGTTATACATTAAATAATATTGCCAAATCGTTATTATTGATATTAAGATAAGAAAGAAAATCATGATTATAGGGATTTTACATTGCACTCAAGCAAATAGGAATCTATCGTATCACACCTGAATGATGGGATTCGATAGGCATGGGTTGCACTCCACACAATGATAATCATAATTATAGTTATGTGTGAAGTCACTGGGTATTTTTAAGACAAAAGAATTTTTTTGTCTTAAAAAGTCACTTTTTATTTTAGTTATTTTACATTAAAATTTAATATCAATTGAATTGTTTTAAATCTAAAATTTAAGACAAAAACAATTTGAGACAAAATTTTTAAGACAAAACTATATATTTAAGGCAAAACAATTTCAGACAAAAATATTTTAAAACAAAACTTTATATTTAAGAAAAAAACAATTTGAGACAAAAATATTTTAAGACAAAACTTTATATTTAAGACAAAAACACTTTAAGATAAAATTATTTTAAGACAAAAATTTATATTTAAGACAATAACCACTTAAGACGAAACTCATTTAAGACAATTAACAACCAAGACAAAAACATATCAATTTAAGACAATATTATCTAACAACTACGAAATTGACTATGACAGTGCACCCTAAGTTCGCCAGCTTGCAGGCTACAACTATATTGTGCCTATATCGAGGTTTTCTTTTCACTTACCATTCATGTTATCTTATATAAAGACAATGACTGGTTGGGCTTTTCGTTTTGTGGGGGTAACGACTCTGAAGAACGCGACAACTTTTCCTTGCAAGATTTCCTAGACATCAATTCCACTTTTGTTCCTTCGATCTTTGTTGATACGATTAGAGACAATTTGTTTGTCATTGCATTCGGCCGATGAGTCACTTTGGTGCTTACTATTTCATAGTAGTTGATAGACTAACTAAACTATGGACTCCTCCTGGTTATGTGATTAAGCCTCAAGTTTAAATTTCCCTTAATATGCATCCCCTTAGACTTTGGATCTATCTTAGGATAATCAGCTGCAAGAAAGATTGCAATGTCGTTGTCCTTGTCTTATTATTGGGTGAGGAGTTTAAGTCCTTTCTTCATTTTCCATTCATCATTAAACACACAGATCGATAAGTGTAGATTGCTTATGTGTATTACCTTATGGAGTGTGATGAATCTTGTTACATTGTGAATGGTGCAATATCCTACGTGTTTGTAAATATAAATGAATTTTTGAGTTTTGATGCTCATTGTGTCTTCGTGATTAGAACAGTGTAATGTATGCACATGAACTTTAAAGTGTGCCTAGAATATGCTATTCATTACTATGTGCATGGTGAATGCACAATTATGTGTTCATATTCAATCAGTTAATTTTAAAATTTATGGGTATACTTAGTTTAACCAATCCATATGCTAGTTATTATGTCAAAACTAAGAATTTAGGTATCAGGAATTCAACCACGAGTCTCTTTGAAACTACAAGAGGGTGGGTGTACAACATTTGTAGTTTTGTTTATTAACCTAACCTAGGTTTCTTTTTAGTCCATATACACTATGTTTTTGAGGTCAAGAGGAAGTGGGAGAACATGACTTTGTTGACATGTTAGCAGGTCCAACACCTAGTAATCACTGGTGAAACCACACCCTAATGGAACCATGTTGTGTGTATAGACACCAACCATAATCCATCGACCCTAGTGATCAAATTTGAAGTAAGGGTAGGGCCCAGGTAGTTTTGGTGGTGGTGTTGGTTTGGTGTTGGCTTCTCCCTTCCCTTTAACTGCATCTTTGAAGAATCTTGTGCCCTTTAAGCTAGATCTAGAACATCCGCATCTCAATCTCAAATTTAGGATGATGGTTGAATCTGAGACAATTCCATAGTTCTATACTATATAATTATCCTGCATAATTTGTCCTGCATATATCAAGCTTTTCATACTTACTAATATGCATGTATGCACTTGGATTTCAAGCTTTAATTCTTTTATCAACCTCCCTTCCAGGTTCGCATGCAGACAATCCTTCCTGACAAAGTTATGATAAAGATTTTGTATCAAATCTAGGTCCATGGAGGGTAGATTTGTCCTTGAAAAATGTCGATCTTCTATAAGGGGTGTTGGATCTAATGGATCTGGGCAACTCGAAACCCAATCCATTACTTGAATCAGCTGTGTTGGGTTAGCATAACCATGCTTCTTAGGTTTGTGTGGAGGCCCTGCCCCCTTCTTGTCTTCAGCCTGTAGGGAAGGCAGTGGGGATTCCTCATTACCAAAAACTATAGCCCTTCTAGGGTAGATTTATGAATATATGCAAATCACCAAATTCAACATATATAGAAGCAAATCCACTTGTTGTAAGGGCGTATTCATTAAAATAATGAGATTTGATCCAAAGTATGAGCCAGAAGATAAGCATGAACCTAGATTCGGCCTATACATGGGAAGATCTGCTTGTAGTGAGGGAAATACCATGGAGTCTTTGGCAGATTTGGGTACTGCTTCGTCGTAGGCTATGTCTGTGGAAAAGATCTTACTGGCAAGGTCTGCTGCTCCGGTGAGAAAAGTGAGAGTGAGATGCCTTCGCGTTGCGAGGAACCAAATGTTGTTTTATTTTAGGTGAAAATCCTAAAGGCTGAGAGTGTGGTCTAGGAAGAAACTGGGGGTGTTGGGAACATTTTTAATTGTCCATCGCTGAGATATTTGTATCCCACAACACCCTTAGAGTGTAAAAATTAATATAAATTTGCTACTTCTAATGTATTCGAACTAAAAAAAGAGATTACAAATTTCCTCTACTATTTTGCAAAATGGAAATCACAATTTAGAAACACATGCAATGACATGCAACCATAAAAAAACACAAGAAAACAATTATTTATTGGGAAACCCAACAAGGAAAAACCCTTCCACTTCTTTTCATTAATCAAATAAGAATGAGAAACTATTACAATGTATTTCTTCAATCCTGAAGCACACCTTGCATTGTAAACATGTTCTCCTATTTATTTTCCTGCTTTGGCCAACCCTTAGTCAATTCAAGCCCCCATCTTTCTCTTATTTCATTGCACGATTCCTGAGGAAATTAACTCCTAAATAATAGGGTAATTCATTATTCCCTTGTGCAAATCCCAAGTAATTGATCGTCTACCTCAATGCCGAGCATGTACACTCAACTAATATACAATTAATAATTACAATGTGCCTTTTCCTCCACTTTAGTTTGGAAATTCAAATTCCATGCATGTTTGGGTTATTTTTAGCTGATTGACTAGTTTAACTGAGAGATCATTGAGTTAACAATAATTCTACGACTCAATTGACCTTCAACTGACTCAACTAGTTGCTTGAGCTTATTTAACTGATCCAAACTGAAAATAACTGAATTATATTGCTAAATTTTAGCAACACTGCTTGCACGAATCTACTTCTAGCATATACCTAGAATTTCCTAAGTGAATAAGTAAACAAGGAAACGTCACACAAGTTAACTTCCATCCAAGTCATATTTTTTATTTAGAAAATTGAATTATTAAATTTGAGTAAGCAACAAGTCAAATTTAGCCTTTCTAGCTATATTTTCTAACACTCCCTCTTAGCAAGAAAGGGAGTTTGAACCACTCATATCCTGCACCTGTGGAATTTGAATTTTCCTCTTGACAATACTTTTTTCCAATATAGATATGCATCCTCCTTCTCACTTGGAATGTACTATAACATCATAATTCTCCTCTGCACATAATTCCACAGGTGATGGTACCTAATATCAATGTGTTTGGACTTGTCATGAAATATTGGATTCTTAATGAGTTTGATACAACTCTTATTATCACAATAAATCATTTTCAAATCCATTTGTTGACTGAAAAGACCCACAAGTATTTTCCTCATCCATATGGCCTCACATGCTTCTTGACTTGTAGCCATGTGTTTAGCCTCTGTTGAGTTGATGGCCACATACCTTTTTTTCCTAATATACTAGGAAATAGTTGTAGACCCAACACTGAAGATAGCACCCGAAATACTTTTCTTATCTTGTGGACTCCTTGCCTAATCTGCATGAGTGAAGCCTTAGAGCTTCACTCCCTTTGTCCTCCTCCACCATACCCCATTCTTAGTTTTACTTCAACACATGATTTTTTTCCTTCTAATAAAGCTTGGTGTGCTTAACCATGGCATGACTCAACTAATTAGTTGCATAACATATGTCAGGCCTTGTGTTCACTAGATACATCAAGGATCCCACAAATTGTTTGTAGATGGTAGCATCTACTCCCTCTCCTAAAGAATCATTTTCCTTCATCCAGTTTGTAGCTAGAGGTGTGTACATAGGCTTGTAGTTCTCCATGTAAAATCTCTAAATTATTCAGAGGCATACTTTCCCTGACTCACAAACATCTCACCATCATCCTGCCTTACCTCCAGCCCAAGGAAGTAATGTATCAATCCTATGTCCTTCATCTCTGAATCACTACTTATATCCTCTAAGTATCAATTCATCAACATAGAATACCAAGATAAGCAACTTGACATATACCACAATGTGATAGAGGTTGGCATCTACTTCACTTTTGGTGAATCCCAATCAACTGATATATGTATAAATTTGAGTGTACCATGCTCAGGGTTATTGTTTTACACCATACATGGCTCTTTTGAGTCTACACACAACTCCCAGTCATATGTCTCAAATCCCTCTGGCTGCTTTATGTAAATTTCTTCCTCTACAACACCATCGAGAAAGGTGGTATTCACATCCATCTGGTGGATCTTCCATCCCGTCTATGTAGATAATGGTAGAATGTTTATGATAGAGGAATGTCTTTCCATTGGTGCAAATGTTTCCTCATAGTCCACTCCCTCTACCTCAGAGAAGCCTTTGGCCACAAATCTATCCTTGTACTTCTCGACGCTCCCATGAGTTGCATTCTTCACTTTGTAGATCCATATGGAACCGATTAATGACTTGTTCTCTAGCCTCGAAACCACCTCCCATACATTTTTCTTCACGATGGACTCATACTCCTCCACCATGGCATCAACCCACACTGGTTTAGAAATTGCTTCCTCAAATGAAGAAGGCTCTGATTCAGTGAGCTCTGTAATGAGATCCATATACCAATGTACCTATATGGTGACATCCTCTTCCTGTGCTAATATGAAGGAGCTCCCACATGCTCCCGTGCATATTGTACCAATCTATCAGCTTCTCTGGTTCTCTTCCTTACCTCTATGGAAGATTCTGGTTGAGTGGGTGCCTCCACTCGGCCTCTTGTCTACTCCTCTGCATGTGGCTTCTTCAAAACCTCCTAAATCTCTGCATGAGGCTCCTACTTAGGAACTATAAGCTCCTCATATGATGGGATACTACACTCTCACTCTAGAGATCATCTCATAGCCTTCTCTTCATCAAATTTGACATCTCTCCTAATTACTATCACGTTGGGTGACATCAAATACACCCTATATCTATGTGGTGCCTCTATGTATCCTAAAAGCACTCCCATCTTAGTTGCAGGCTCAAGTTTCTTCCTGTTATCCTTGGAAACATGGCAATACAGAGTAGCTCCAAAATTTCTGAAATGAGATACAATTGGCTTCGTCCCATAGAAAGCTTCAAGTGTGATCATGCCAAGTATTCTATGAGGACTCTGGTTCTACAAATACATTGCGTTGTTGCATGCTTATGCCCATAGGTGTAATGGTAGCCACTGATCATGCAACATGGCTCTTTCTACTCCCACTATTCTTTTATTCTTCCTTTCAACTATCCCATTTTGTTATAGGTTATGGGGTGGTATCAGTTCTCTTCTAATACCATATTTGGCACAAAAGTACTTAAAGGTGCAAGATACATATTCTCCTCCATTGTCACTTCTCAGCGCTTTCTATTTATGACCAGTATCATTTTAAACCAATGCTTTGAAGTCAACAAATTTTGAGAAAACTTCATCCTTCTTCCGCATGAAGAAGATCCAACATTTTCTTGAAAAGTCATCAACAAAAATAACATAATGCTTGTGTTTTGTTGTAGATGTTGTAGAAAATGATCCACATACATTAGAGTGGAATCAATCCAAGATTACTCTAGCTATGTTATCTCGGGCCTAGAAGGTGGATTTGACATATTTCCCGAATGTGCATCCCTTGCAAACATCATGTTGGTCAAGGGTGCATTTCAGGAGACCATTGGTAATCTACTGCATGATTTTTAAGTCCCCATGTTGTAAATCTCCCATGTGTCTATGCTAGAGTTCTCCATCATCCCAACTCTTCACATCTCCTACCTTGCTACTTAGTGCAACACGAGATTCCACCTCAAATTTGTATAGGTTGTTCACACAAAATCCAAATTGTTTCATTTGCCCGGTAGCTACATGTCTAACAAAGGATTTACTTTTACTGAAAGCAACATCATAGCCATGATCCTCCAATACAACTATAGAGATCAAGCTCTTCTTCATCCAAGCACATACATGACATCTTTCAAATGAAGATGGAGCCTGACTCCCTCTTAAAGGTTACAATACCAATTCCTTTGGTATTGTACCACCCATCATCGCCAATTTTTATGTGCATATGGAGATCCTTGTCCTCTAGGCTACTAAAGAATTCTTTAATCATGTCATATGGAACCAGGCATCTGAATACAGATACCACACACTCCCCATTATAGTGTTTTCCATACATGCAATTGGGGTGAAGTCTAATTCGAATTTTGAGGCAAGTTGTACACCTCCTACTCCTCTTGAAGGCTTCTTGTTATACTTCTTGTGCAAACACTTTGTTGCATAGTGCCCAAATTCATGGCAGCGGAAACATTTTATCTTGCTCAAGTCCTTCTTCTTGCCATTGTTCTAGCTAGTCTATGGTTTACTTTGGGCCTTCTTTCCCTTTCCAACCAAGGCAAAATTATCTTTCTCCTCAAATTTGGATGTTACTCCATCTCTAGTGTTCCATTTAATTTCTTCATGCTCTAAATCGGATCGAAGTCTCTCCCAATTTGGTAATTTATCCCTTCCATTTACAGAGTCCCAATAGTTGTGCCAAGATTTTAGAAGGCCTAGGAGGGCTAAGACCATTAGTTCTGGAGAGGGAATATTTTCTCCAACTCCTTCAAGATCATCTCAACAGTGAGTGAACCCGAAGAGTAATGTGGAATGGTTTCTCCTTTCTGGAATAATATATTTACGAGAATTCCCCTTGATGGCAATCTGATTGGTGTGTTAGGATTAAAAGTATCTTTTCCTTCCCCTAATATTATTTTATAACTTGAGGAGGTGGAATATTTTGACGATGACATATTATGTTCTTCTAAGAAACGTTAGTAGGCCTTTTACTTAGATGCTTTAGGTAAAATAGTTTGTTCATATGTTGTTAGGTACAATCCAAGAGGAAGGTCTGTAAAGTATAAATAATTGTGGTTGGATCAATATATTATTTTTCAGCCATATTTTAGAGCGAAATATTTGGACGAATCAACTTTATGTGTCATTTTTACTACTTCTCCTACCTTGAGAATTTCCAGAGAAAAGTTGTAGGATCCATCTTGAGGCCTTAAATGACCACATTTTTTGGTCTCAACCTTATTATGGACCTCAATTCCATAATTCATATACCTATTGATAGTGAAAAATTTTCCAACAATAGTTTGTGACTCTCTATGGTATGAGGTCCCAACTGGACGTCATAAAATTTGGCATGAGAGGACAATTCAAATTTTGGCTCAGCTCCCATGCTTAGTTGTGTGTAAGTACTATGAGATGTGTGTGATCATTACAATGGTGGGTGCACCTATGGGGCTAGTAGCTATACTGAATGCAATAATGAAATAATTCTAACCTATTTAAAGGGGGAAATTGATGAGAAAATGGGACGTGATGAGTAGAAAATTACATATATCCACATTTAAGGATTGTTTATTATAAACCTGGAAGGCATTGCACACTTAGCTTATCAAAACAAGACATAGAATAGTGGTTGACCAAACCAATAAGTACCCAATGTAGAAGGCAACCAAATTGAAACCAAGTACAAGGGATGATACATCCCAAGGATCAAATGTGCAATTCTTCTTTTCCAACAAGTCATTATTAAGTACCATTTGAATTTGAAATCCATTGCAAGCAACTGTCAAATTTGTTAGTTAGTAATTGAGGAGAATGTTAAGAGTATCTAGCCTATCCATTGGTTCTCATATTTTATTCTTTACCTCTTTAAACGTGACAAATTCCTACTCAAGTATAAAGGATAGCTCATATGTCTTTTGTTTCTTATTCTGTTGTTATGACTATTCTAACTTTTCTCTTGTTTGGACATTTTCAGTAACAAGTTGATGAATTAGTTGTTGCAATGAGTCCAATCGATCCTCACTTTTGCTTAGGCAAGCTAGTTGTAGTTTATACATAAATAAACTTATGCAACTAGTCTAGACAACCTCCCTTTATTTCTTTTTTCATAGCATGATAATCTCCTTCCTCATTCTCTTCCACCTCATAGAAGTTTCTCTAGAGACAACATGAAATAGTTGAAATACCTAAATATCCAATACATCTTTTGGATCATATGCTAGTTGATTCGATTTAAGTTATTGTGTTAAGGTAAAATGACCCTTCATTTTCATTGATTTGTAATTGCGTATTTTCTTATGCGTTCTTATCTTATATTTTTAAAATAATGTTCAGTTTATAAGTTAAAAAACATAACAAATACATATTATCATACAATAAAAAAACATGGGAAGTATACTTTTTACTCAATTTGCATAGGATACAATGTATTGCCTTTGGGTAACAAATATCATATTGGGAAAAATATCCTTTGGATGTAGAACTTTATATGGGGAAGAAACACTCTCCTTTGAAGGGTATTGGTCGTTGCATTAATTCAAATACATAATTTTTCAATATACTTAAAACAAAATATGATCTCTCAAAAATGTTTCTTATATCCATAAGACATAGATTAAGTTCAAATAGAAAATGAAGTAAATGGGTAGTAATTAGAAATGGAAAGCTATTATTAGGGATAGAGACCATAATGATACTAATTATTTTGAATTTAGGACATTATCAACCCATTTTAAGAACTTTCAAGGATTTACGTGGCATAAAATTTGTTTGCTAAGTTTTCTCTTTATGGAGCAAACATTTTATGTTTCGTGAAAACATGAAGTACATTTTATGACCTAGTGATATAGGCTTATATGTCATTGGGAAAGGTAGATCTAACCTAGAATGTCAACCTTTTTTAAATATAAGAGGCCTTGTTTCCTCTTGTTGATATGAAAACCAAAACCTAAAAATTGCGCTACTAGGCCAATGATAGACTAAGAATTACAAACAAATATTATGAATGAATAAGATAAAAAGTGAATGGTAAGGGAGATTTTTATTTTTTAGATATATTCCAACACTATTATTTGAGGGGAGAGTATTCAAAGGGCTTCCATGAGGATAAGATTTGCAAATATGATGATACACTTACATGATTATCTAATTTATCTGTAATTTTGTTTCTAGTTCTTCTAATGTGGGTTGGGATGATCATAAAAATGGAAGGAAGGAGAAATTCTACTCATATAGGTAGGATCTCATGTATCAAAATAGAAGATATTATTCTAGTTTAGGTGCATTCTAGGATTCATTTGATTATGTTTATAACAAGTTGAGAATCTCCCACTCCATAAGTTTGGTCTAGCCTTGAGTCTAGGAAATTAATAATACATATTGCAAGGATTTCAATTTTACTACGTTATTACTATTATATCCCACAAAACATATATAAATGTAGACATGGGATCCCAAATTATCCATGAAGATACACCCATATCCCACCTTTCCTAGGTTACCTTTTCAAGTGTCGTTAAAAAATGAGCTTTAGAAAACTAAGGGGAGGAGGGATCTAAGAGGAGGGAATGGGAATTGTAGTAGAGAAGAGAAGGGGGAAATATTAATTCCTAGAATAGATAACTAACTATGAAGTAGAAAGACCTCCTCACATAAGATGTAGTCTTTGTGTATTGAGGTATGCATGACAGTTGATTCATTTACATTGTTTTGAACTATGATCCAATGAAAGTTGTGAAGGAAGGAGAGATTCTTTAATATGTGATAATTCCTCTCTTTCCAAATATCCACAAAAGGACACTTAGAAGGGGATTTCAAATGAGGCTCAAGTTAGGATTGTTAAAAGGACGAGCCCTCCAATTGTTAACAGTGCAAGGGAGACTAGATAGTTCACGATTTTATCTCTTCATTCTAGCTTGCAAATTTCTCAATAAATGATTGCAATAGGGATAAATCTTGCAAAAGTTCTCCACATTTCAGCTTCATGAAGGCACAAATAATATCAATATGTCCCTATGATTTCATTTCTAAATGTTATTCCAAGTTAAGGTTTTCCATTTAACTAGGGGCCATAGGAAGATGGGAATTTTCCACCATAGATTTCTTTGATAGATGCTACTCAAAACGGAATATTTTAGAAATTCTTTGAATCACAGTTCCAAGATATAGGCCTCACAAATGGAAGAGAATTGACTTCGTTGGTAACCCCATTCTAGTTATCTACTAAGTTGGATGTCATGATGATTCTTTATTATATCTTCCACCAAAAGTTCGACCAAGCCTCTTGAACCATGAATTTATTCTATCCTTCACAACCATGCATGCAAATGAAAAAAGTACAACTCAAACTTCTGTCATTGGATGTTAAAGAAAATATTTTCATTGAATTGTTCCAGTAGTTCTAAGGTCAATGTTCAGAAAATTTATAATTGTAAACACAATTTCACCTCTGTCATATGTACTTTGTGTAATAAAAAAAATATCTCCCTTCTTGACACCCATCATTGTAAATTCCATTCCATTCTTCCTGCATGTAGTCACATTGAATTAAGTAGTCCGTGTGAATCCTTTGTTTGGGTTCTTTCCTTCCCATGACCTTCAAGCCCACTTGACTGAATTTGTGATCCGACCAACTAAGAAAAACATTTCTGACATCCTAGCCCTATGGAACCTCCACAGATTCCCTAACCCTCTATGCCCAAGCCCTAATTTCCACCCATAATGTTTTCAAACCATGTGCTCAAATAATAAAGTTCCCATCACCTCTCTTAGCCTCCTTAGAGAACCCTTAGTATCCAAACTGTTTAAACTTTATTCCTCTCCTCTCTCCCCAAAACTTCAACGAACCCAAATATGAAAAAATGACCAGAGTTCATTCTCGCCATCCTCTCCTTCCCCAAAATATTTATTCCTCATTTAAGGTCCACCTACCCATTCTTTAAGTCCCATAACTGACATTCTCTCCCCCCCACACTAAATAATAAGAATTAATATATGATAAATAATTAAACAATTTTAGTGATTTAATCAAAGTCAAAGGGTCATGAGAGGGCCAAAATTGATTTAATATTAAATTATTCATAAGGTTACACTTAAAATCATAATCAAGCTTAATCAATCTTAACGCTAATCATAAGCTTAATCATTAATCAATCATCTAGCATAATAGACCATAGGATACTAGTGTATCCATGTGACTTATGGTTATGTAGATAGCATACACATACCTTGTATGTATACTATTAATACCAACAAGAAATTACCAAGAAAACAATCTTTTAGTAGGTAGGATAATAACTAATCATAACATAAAATGGTTGGGCAATGGGTGTTACAAATGGCTCCATTATATTTTATCATATATATCTTATATATTGTTAATATTTAGCTATCACTTAGTAAATGAACTATTGTTCATTTTGTTTTCCAAAAAATGTTTTCTCTTACTCACTAATGTATTAAAAGTGCTAAGGGAGGCTGGTGGTGCATTGTCAATTCCCATAGATTCACCCACTTTCTTGGTCTTAAAATGGAGCAAAATAGTAACTGGAAACTAAAATACCAAATAGTAACCATAAGGGAATTAATAAGATTTCGTATCGAGAGCTCTATGAACTCTTTTGCAAGAGAATTTACCATTTGAACTAATCCTTACTGCTAATAGCTCTTAACTAAACCTTTGACACTTTATTATTAAAAACATTGAAATAAAGAACATGTATAATTAATGGTTGATATATTCCAATTTATCAAATAACTTAATGATCACAATATCAAATAGTTAATAAGGGAAAATTTATCAATGGCACAAGGAAAAATATGATTGAAGTAGCTTATTTATATGGCATGCATGGGAATTGTTTTATACCTCAAAGCATTTTTTTTTCCATTTAGTCCAATAGTTTCCTTTCTTAGAGAAACATATCAAACACTAACATTTATTAATGACTTCTAAATATACAAATCTCCAAAGTGGAATGATATTTGCTTATATTGGAACTGTAGTCCACTAGTTTTACCTATTAGGATTAGTAAAGACACTTCAATAAATTTAATATCTTCAAATTACACAAATGACACCATATAAGGAGAAAAAATTAATTTGAGGTTGGTTATTATCATATTTGCATTGAAATTATACATTTGTTTTTTGGTTAAGTCAAGAGAAAGAAATTTACTTTCACTACGGAAAAGGGGCAAACAAGAATTTTTTTTTTGCAAATAAATTCCAAATACATTATCACATTAGTTTAGTGGTTGTCATTTATTAATATAAGTATGCAATTGAGGAATGGAAATGGAATCCAAATGAGAGACCATGAAATTAACAAACCTTGGACTTTGTGTGATATCTCTACCTTATACCTTAATTTTCTTAGGAGTTTCTCTTATGATATGGTGAAGCATGTATCCCAACATATACTAAATTAATTTAACACCCAATTTTTCACTAGTGTAGATATTATATCTTGTACCAAATGGAAGTAGTCCATAGTCATGGCCCTCCATATCAACATTTTCTTCAATAAGTATCTTAGGTCTAAAGATAAATGGGCTCTTCCATATAGTTAGGTTTTTAAAAATGGCTTGCATATTTACATGCTTTATAGATCCTTTAGATATATTATGACAACCAACCGTCAATATTTTATGCGTTTCTATGCAAAATCATTAGAGAAGTGGGTGGACATGCAAAGGGCATTTTCTGTGATATGTTAATGAACTGTAGATGATTGAAATCAATGTTACTTATCACTTTTATCTAATTTGTCTTGTGCTAAAAATATAAACATACCATTCCATAGGTGAAGATATTAATAATATCCCCTAAAAGAACTATTAATGAAGATGATCCCAAATAATAAGCACAACACCCTTTGTCAAAAGTATCTACATCCCAACATGATCTCTCACACTACTATGTGATATTGCATATATTTCTTTTATTGATGCTTACGGATCTTATGTCACCCCAAACTTAATACATCCTCCTAATAATATTTTCACTCCTTACATATAAATCTTAATATTAAACATGCATTAACCTTTTCCATAATAGTAATGGATAAAAAAATTGCAACAAGAAAAAATCTAATTCTTCTAAATGAGAACCAATTGTAACTCTAACACCCTTTATATATTTTTCACAATAAAAAATTATTTTGTTTCATACTCTTTTTCAAGTGGCCTAAATGTATTTTCCTATGGTTGTTCAATAATTTTTACGTATTATCTTAGTATTAATATTCAAATTTTGAGAACTTGATTATATAGGATAGGTACAAACTCCTAGATATTTTAAAATTCAACTTTTTTTAACTGAGATTCTTTGGGGCTTCCTCCTTCTTGAACCTAACCTAAACAATAAATTCTAGAACATGCTTCAAAAGACTTGAACCTGGATAGATGAGATGGAAACCCACAATCCCAACTACTCAAACCAAAAAATCATTAACCATTCTTTGAAATTTATTTTTAATAGCTATCCCCAATTTCCATGATGATCTTTTATCTATATATTTTGGTAATCGTAAAAAAATATCAATCATACAGATATACATTCATCTATCTATCTATCTGTAAAATCTATAAGATTATCTCACACATACATTATGCTAAAACCAAAGTAAGCAACACAAGAACCAAACCTGATGGTTCTGGTCTAATTCATTGACCAATTAATCTAGATTGTTGGACCCCCTGGAATTGGTCAAGAAACCTGCTTCTAGGAATTGTTGTAGTGGAAAATGCTAGCATTAAAAATAAAAGGACTTTTGAAATGGGTAGATGCAACAATGTAATAGTCCTGAGGTGGCTAATCCGCAGTGACCAGAACATAGTAGGACTGGCCAACATGAATGTCAAGAGAATCATAGACATTTTGAACGGTGTGAGATCCTTCTACCTCCACAAGCTTCAATTTGTGACCTTGAATCCTGATATTTAAAGATGATGACAATCCCACATTTTAAATTCAGAGGCGATATGCTTTCCCTACAGATTAACAGATGGGTCATTTTAGATACATCTCAAGAGAAGAATCAATTGATTCAACAAGCCATCATATAAAACCAAAATAAATTGGATCTTGTGAATCATTGAGGCTAGAATCACTTGTATTAAATCTACTAAGTTGCCTTATGATAGAGATTAGCAATAAGTACCTTGTTCCACTATAAATTATATTTCATTTGGCAGCCCATGACCATGAATGTTACATTTTGTATATTCATTTGAATTAACAACATTTTGCAAGCATGCAAATATATATGTAGAAATATGTACACACACGCACATAATATTCATAAACTAATTTAGATAACATCAATAGTAAGGAGAGTACATGGATTTTGTGAGGTCCACAAGGTACATGATAAATGATCAAACAAGTTTAGTTATTTAATAGAAGTCAAAGATTCATGAGAGGACACAAATTAATTTATAAGGCTATACTTAAAATCATAATCATGCTTAATAAAACTTAACTCTAATCACAAGCTTAATCATTAATCAATCATTTATCATAATAAACCATATAATACTATCGTATCCATGTGAGTTATGGGTATGTTGATAACATACACATACCTTGTATATATATTAATAACACCAACAATAAATTACCAAGCAATCAATATTTTAGTAGGTAGGATAATAACTAATCATAACATAAAATAGTTGGGGAGTGGGTGTTACAAAAGGGTCCATTAATTTTATCATATATATCTTATATATTATTAATATTTTGTTATTACTTAGTACATGAACTATTGTTCATTTCATTTAAAAAAAAAAAAAATTCCCTCACTCACCAATGTATTAAAAGTGTTAAGGGAGGTTGGTCATACATTGTCAATCCCCATATATTTACCCCTTTTCTTGGTCTTGAAATGGAGCACAATAGTAACTAGAAGCTAAAATACCAATTAGTAACCCTAAGGGAATTAATAATATTTTTTATCGATCTCTCACTCTCCACATCCTTCTCGGGTCTTAACCATTCAGTCTGCTAAAAGGCTCCCATATATTTCTATAGAAACCATTCTTGTTTTCGTTTCTATTATTTCTAAACACCTTTAGGGATGCCTTTCCTTTATTTACTCTTCTCTCGACTGCTTTTTTCTTAAAAATAGTAAAACATGCTTCTTACTTGGCTTAGTTGGCACTTACCAATGAAATTTTAGAAGCACCTTTTTGCACATTGTTAACGGATATTTTCTCATCCTTAATGAGGCAGTATTGGCTATGTCTCCGCATGAAGATTGTGTGTCACATATACAAATATGGAATCCCAAAAACAACTCCACACACATTAAATGGAACAATATCCAGTTCTATTTCATCAATAAAATCAACACCAATAGTATATTTTATTTTACACTATTTTGTTACCTTGAATTTTGCATCCTTATTTAGCCATCCCTATGGATATGGGCTAGGATGACCTCGAACCTCCAATCCAAGTTTATTTACCAAATTAGTTGCTATGAGATTACCCTGTTAGCTTGAGATGAACATCATTGATCTTTGTCTTCTTGATTTGTATCTTAATATCAAAGAGCTTGGTCATATCCCTAGTGATGAAGACTAATTAGGTTCACCTCCTTCTATGCTAACATACAAACTATTTTCTCATCCACATCAAATCTACTTTCCACTTTGTTACTTGAATATGTAGTGATATTATTCTTTTTCTTCCCATCCTTCTGCTATTTCTTCGAGTTCATCTTTGGATACAATTTCCAAACTTCTTATTAGTGTGGCCATTAATGTTGCAATGATTGCTAGTGTCCTTGCATTGATGTGTAGTGGAAATTCCCTTCTTTTCCTTTCACTATTTCCACTTATTTCTCCCTTCCTTTGAAGCCTCTTGGTGTTCTTTCTATTTTTAACCACTTGAAGGCCCTTTCTTTTGGCCTATTTTTCGAATACTATGCTTGTACACAAACCTCATCCAATATTCTTGGCTTGAGCAACATCAACTATTTTCATATATGGATGTCTATACCCCCTCAGATACTTAAGGAGTACATTTGGGCTCTTGGGAGAGACAAACAACATAATGGCCATCTTACTAAATTTGACAGTCTAATCCTATACACGTTTCCTAAATTTGTGCCATCATAATGACCGGTCCTATACATATTTTATAGGGTAAAATTAGGAATTTATTAGAGTTTTAAAGTCCTCTCAATTAGCTATTGGGGGAACACTCTCTAGCCTAAGTGTTTGTGTATGGTTTTCCCACCAATTTAAGGCATGACTGTATAACTTCATCCTAGCAAATAATATTAGTTCCTCATTTATGTGATGAACAATAAAGTAAAATTTTAACTACTATAGCTAATGATTTAATTTTAAAGCATTAATTTCATTGTGATATGATTTAATTTTGACCTTTAGTCCCATCCTGAATAAGGATTGTGAATGGTTGATGGAAATAAAACTCGAATACTCTTTCTTTGATTCTTTTCTTGACTGATTTTATGGGTATTCATGTTCCCCTTACTTTCCCTCTTATCTAACCTTTGACTTGGAACCTCTCTCTTCTCCAATTCCAAGCTTGATTATTAGAGTTTCTCTATTGAGGTTCATATTTGTTGGTTATGGAAACTAATTATCTTCTTGACTCAGAGGTCTTGTTCTTAACCATGTTTAGTCCCTAATTTTTGACACGGGTTGTAGGGGGATTTTCCACCATTATTATTATTGTTGAGGGGTTCAAGGGGGTGGAAATAATTCTTTGATCTCCCATTGGTTGAGGATCAGGGGCCGTGCCCCCAAAGATAATTTTTTGGGAAAAATGACTTATAAAATATTCTAATTTACATGGCATTATAATGTGCAAAGGATGAAATAATACCTTCAATCTATGGTCTAATCAAATGTTTGAGAAATATGTTTTTTACCAATATTAAAAGATAAAAATGTATTTTTCAAAGTTAAGCATTATAAGTTGCATTAATTATTGTAAAATCGTAGTTCTTAGTAGACAAATCAATTTCTAGAATTATTCCCTCTCAAGTACTAATACTAATTAGACATATAATTAAAAATGTATCTATCTATATGTCAATAATCAATACTATACATATCACATTAAAAAATTTAATTAAAGAAATTATAGAATATCTAAATGTATCGTCGGGGTTTTAATAAAATTAGGATGATCTATCTTAACTTTGGATCTACCAAACGTCATCAGGGATCAAATCTATCAAGATGAAAACCTCATTTTGAGTAAAAAACTTGAGAAAATGTTTGCACCTTGACAAATTTGAATCCTCATAGAGCTAGGTAGATGTGGACTTAAGATGGATCTATGGTGCTTGTATAAATAGTAAATAGATTAAGATCGAGGTAAATATTATTCTTCTTTCATCCATACTTCTTATAATTAGTGGAGATTTGTATGAAATTTTATTTTATTAGTCTTTTATTCACATATTAATGAAATTTCATAAAAAATATATATGTCTAAACCAAAAAAAGTTGTTTCCTAGTCTAATTCTTATAATATAGTCGAGATGTGTATGAAAATTGATTTTATTGGTCTTATATTCACATATAATGAAATTTCATAAAAATATATATGTTTAAACAAGAAAGAAAAAGAAATTTTTTCTAGTTTATGTGAGTCCTGAGAGCATGTGGTTTGAATTTTCGTGACCCAAGGGCATGGAGCACAACAACCATTAGCATGATTGGATTTTTTCGCGTGAGTTTCAAATCGTTTTCGTGACCCAAGGGCATGGAGCACAACAACCATTAACATGATTGGATTTTTTCGCGCAGAGTTTCAAACCAGAGACCTTTACAGCATAGAATGCCTTAATAGAAAAACTATCATTGTTTTACGCCCAATGAACAATTTTTTTACTAATAATTTATTTAAAATTACAAATTTAATTATTATATTACTCTAACAGTATCTATAATCTTAATATTAGTGAAAAAGATAATCATTGTATTCCAAAGAATTTTCATATTATGTAAACTTGTATTTATAATTAAATTACCTATTATCATCAATAATAATATCTTATGAGAAAATCTCACCTTATTTGTATAACTAAATGAGATATTTACTTATAAAAAATGATTAAAACAAATATTCCTAAAATTATAAGGAAAATGAGAAAATGCAAAGGAAAAGAAATCACTTCAGTTTATTCTCACATTATTTGTATAATTAAAGTGGGAGAATCTCACCTTATTTATATAACTAAATGAGATATTTACTCATAAAAAATGATTAAAACAAATATTCCTAAAATTATAAGGAAAATGAGAAAATGCAAAGGAAAATAAATCACTTCAGTTTTTCATATATATTATATTTATGAAAAAAATACCATTTTTTTCTTAAATTTAAATATTATGTTAGATTTATACATTTCATTCTATTAATTTAATACTAATATCTTATAATTCAAATTTAATTAATTTCATTTTTATTAATTTAATCACTGATATCTTATATATTCAAATTTAATAACTTTATTTGTAAAAGTAATTTTGTTATAATATATAATTGTATTAATAAATGATTTATTTTTCATATTTAAGTTTTATGTAATTCCATAATGAGTTAAGTAAAGTTTTTTGGATAAAAAATTATATAAGAAGAAATTTTGGCCAACATGTTTCGAACCAACAACTATGGTTCATCATCAAGACTAAATGTCAGCCAAAAATTTCTCTTTAATGATTTATTTTCCAACAAAATTTTTAAAACTTTTATTAAAAAAACAAATATATTAAATGTAGATTTAATCATTTGAATTTTCTCTTTTTATAATATATATATATATTATTTATATATATATATATATATATATATATATATATATAATCTAAATAAAAAAATTAAAGATTTCCAAAAAAATTATTATATCTTTACAATCTGCTTCACGCTATCTATCTAGATTGTTTCAAATTCTCAATATTAAATAATAACGCATGAAATATTTAAATGGTATCATTAATCACCCCTCACCATTTAACTTATATAATTATACTTATTCTATACGTTTTATTTTTATCATTAATTTAATAATAACATTTACAATATAACTTTGACATTTTGCAACTTTGTCCACATGATACATGTGTAATGATTTCTATGTTTCTATGTTATGGATTTTTTCATTTGGGTGTTCTAAAAAGAATATTGCATAGTAATTACAAATTCTTTATAACTAGAGCATTGTGGGCCATTTCAATATTCTCTTACGCTTGTCAAATGGTCCTCCTCAATTTATTTAATTATTTATTTAGTATTAGCTTTACATTTGGTGTCAATTGATAGGTCATTGGATTGATTAGATTGATTCGACAGAACAATTTTTGGATTGCCATTGTTTTCGGTGACCTCCGGAATGACCAAAAAGACCAAAGACATGGTGTGAGATATGGTTTTAGATATAGAATTTAGTAATATATAATTTTTAATAATATTATATTTTTAATATATAAATAAAATTAATATTAATAACTAATTTTAATTTTTTAATATATATTTGTTTGTTTATTTTGTTTTTTATATATTATTTGTTTTGTTTTTGTTTTTATAGTAATGGTCTATAACGCGATTTTTTGAAAGTTTTTTCGGTGGATTTTTCCGGTCAAAATCCGGCAGCAATTTATTGGAATCCCAAGTTTAATAGCTAGTTTCTGCACAATCAATGGCTCCTAAGGGTTTTCAAGGGCGCTGAATCCAAATATGCAGTTAAAAAACCATTTTAACTGTTAAAAATCAAGATTTAACTTCATTTCTTCCGCCGAATTCCGTCAACAGAATCTCCAAAAAATCGCGTTATAAACAACTCCGTTTTTATATATAAACAAAATAAGGATTGCCATTTTGATTTTCTCACCTTTCACTTTGAGTTCACGTTTAAATCTACTGATCCACATACCCATTTTAACTATTTATACTTTATTTTTCATTGGCCCACATATTTTCGATAATCATGAAAATTGCTGGTTAAATAATAGATTCTTTGTTTTGATTTTTTCCATCCCG
>APFE031205961.1:96252-120329 GCA_000404065.3 Pinus taeda
CTATGAATAATATTATATCCTAGCAATATGAACCCTTGGATTAATAAATCCAAGGAAATAATAAATCGAAGGGAACCATATTAAACCCGAGGGATAAATATTATACACCCAAGGTATATAAACCCTCAGATAAATATTATAAACCCTAAAAAAATAGTGTTGACCATGGTTTACCATGGTTAATTTTCATATTGAGACAATCTTTGTCACAATGCGACATTTGACCATGGTTAATATTCATATTGAGACAATCTTTGTCACAATGTGGCATTGGACCGTGGTTGTGCATGATTGACCATGATTATAAACCCAAGGGATTTATATTAAACAATAGGATTAATATTATTAACCTTATGAATAATATAATACCCTTGGATTATGAGCCCTTAGATTGATAAACTCAAGGGATTGATATTATAAAACCCCGAGGTATTATAAACCCATGGGAATAATATTAAATCTAAGGGATCATAAACTCAAGGGAATAATATTAAACCCAAGGGATAAATATTATAAATCCAACATACATAAACCCTGAGATGAATATTTTAAGCCCTAAAATAATCATGGTTGATCACAATTTATTTTCATATTCACAATCCTTGTCACAATGTGATGTTCGACAATGGTTGACCATGATTGATTTTCACATTTGAGACAACCTTTGACACAATGCGACATTGGACAATGGTTGGTTATGGTTGACCATGATTGTAAACTCAAGAGATTTATATTAAACCATAGGATTAATATCATAAACCACATGAATAATATTATACCCTAGGAATATGAATCCTTAGATTAATAAACCCAAGGGATTGATATTATAAACCCAAGGGAATAATAGATCCAATGGATTAATTCTAAAATCGCAAGGTATTATAAATCCACGTGAATAATATAAACCCAAGGGATTAATATTATAAACACAAGGTATATAAACCCTAAGATAAATATTATAAACCCTGAAATAAACATGGTTGATCGTGGTTGACCATAGCTCATTTTCATATTGAGACAATATTTGTCACAAAGAGACATTGAACCATGGTTGATCATGGTTCAACATGATTTCTTTTCATATTGAGACATGGTTGACCATGGTTGACCATAGTTAATTTTCATACTAACACGATCTTTATCACAATGTGATGTTGGAAAATAGTTGACTATGATTTATTTTCACATTGAGACAACCTTTGGCGCAATGTGACATTGGAAAATGGTTGGTCATGGTTGACCCTGGTTTATTTTCATATTGAGACAATATTTTTCACAATGCGACGTTGGACCATGGTTGACCATAGATTACCATGGTTGTCAAAATGTGATGTTGGACACGCAATGTTTGTCACAATGTGACCATGGTTCACCATGATTGATCATGGCTTACCATGGTTGATTTACATATTGAGACAGTCTTTGACACAATGCGACATTTGAACATGGTTAATAATGGTTGATTTTCATATTGAAACAATCCTTGTTACAATGAAACATTTGTTGTTTTTCATATTGAGAAAATATTTGTCACAATGTGACGCTGCACGATGGTTGACCATCATTATAAATCCAACAGATTTATATTAAACCCAAAGATTAATCTTATAAACCCTATGAATAATATTATACCCTAGGAATATGAACCCTTAGATTAATAAAACCAAGATATTAATACTAAAAACCAAAGGGATTATAAACCCAAGGGAACAATATTAAACCAAAGGGATAAATATTATAAAGCCAAGGTATAAAAAGCCTAAGATAAATATTATAAACCCTAAAATAAATATGGTCGACCATGGTTTACCATTGTTGATTTTCATCCTCATAAAATCTTTGTGACAATGCGACACGCCATGGTTGATTTTCATATTGAGACAATCTTTGGCACAATGTGATATTGGACCATCATTGACCATGGTTGACCATGATTTTAAACGCAAGAAATTTATATTAAACACTAGGATTAATATTATAAACCCTATAAATAATATTATACCCTAGGAATATGAACCCTTAGATTAATAAACCCAAGGGATTGATATTATAAACCTAAAGGAATAATAAACCCAATGGATTAATTCTAAAATCCCAAGGTATTATAAATTCAAGGGAATAATATAAACCTAATGGACTAATATTATAAACACAAGGTATATAAACCCTAAGATAAATATTATAAACCCTGAAATAAACATGGTTGACCGTTGTTGACCATAGTTGATCATGGTTCAACACGATTGACTTTCATACCGAGACAATATTTGTCACATTGCGACATTGGACCATGGTTGATTTTCATATTGAGAAAAGCTTGTCATAATGTGATGTTAGACAATGATTGAGCATGATTCTAAACCCAAGGGATTTATATTGAACCCAAGGATTTATGTTATAAGCCCTATGAATAATATTACACCTCGGGAAAATGAACCCTTAGATTAATAAATCCAACAGATTAATATTATAAACTAAAGGGAATAATAAAACCAATGGATTAATACTAAAAACCCTAGGTATAAACCCAAAGGATTAATATTACAAACCCTAGGTATATAAAACCCAAGATAAATACTATAAAGTATAAAATAAACATGGTTGACCATGTTTTACCATGGTTAATTTTCATATTGAGACAATATTTGTCACAATGTGACATTGGACCATGGTTGCACATGGTTGACCATGATTATTAACCTAAGGGAATTGTATTGAATGCTATGATTAATATTATAAACCTTATGAATAATAATATACCCTTGGAATATGGTTTAATATGTTGGAAAAAACTGCGGGAGCACGAGAGTCTGTGGAAGACCAAGACGGATAGCTTTTGAGCAGGGGTTTCTCCATGGGCAGTAGCAGAGGGGGGAGCTCCAATCCCTCCTTTAGAGAGGTAGTGGTTAACAGGGGAAAATCACCCCTGGAATCAGGCAGAGGTAACTCAATGGTAGAAGGAGAAAATAGGGACAAGGAAACAGTAAGTAACAAGGAGAAGAAAAATGATGGCACAAAAGACAAGGAGGAAAGTGACAAAAAACAGGGAACAACAAACAAGAACCAAAAGGGACCATGCAAACCAAAAGCTGAAATCACTCCAAGAGTAATCTTGAATAACCTAGAGCTGCAGGCCCATAAGGAGCACATGAAGACTTATGCAATCATATGCAAATTCATGGGACTCTGGCCTACCGAAAAGGCTTTACAAACATGGATCAGAAACCACTGGAAGCCCAAAGGAAGCATTGATCTTCACCTTGGATCCAAGGGTCTTTTCACTGTGGTGTTTGCAAACATTAAGGACAAAGACAAAGTGTTTGAAGGTGGGCCCTACTTCTTTGCAGCAGCAGAGCTCTATATGAGGCTGTGGATGATGAACTTTGTGCCAGAGAGGGAAACCTTCACCTCTATCCCGATGTGGGTAAGATTTTATTTTCTACCTCTGGATTATTGGCAAATAGGTTCACTAACAGCTATAGAAAATAAATTAGGGAGGTATGTCAAAACTTTTGAAGCCACAAGAAGGGGAAAATATACCTGCTTTGCCAGTATTTGTGTAGAGATGGACCTATCTGGAGCACTTCCGGATGAGGTGATATTGGAGGCTTACGATGAGGAATGGGTGCAGATGGTCGACTATGAGCATATTCCTTTTAGATGTCAAAAATGTCATGAACATGGGAACCTTCTCAGAGACTTCCCTTTTAGTAAGGCTGAGAGTAAAAGCAATCCCAACACAATGAAAGAAACAAAGGGTTTTCACAAAGTAGCTCATAAAGGTAGAAATGGAAAAAAAGGGCCAAAAAATCACCAAAGTGGAGATCAAAAAGTGAGGCCGAACCAGTTCCAAGTTCTTGAAGAGGAGGAAGATACAACAATGTAAAATTAATAAATGAAGGACGGATATGTTAAGTAGGACAAGGAAGAAGAACATGATCAAAAAAAAGGTAAAGGAAAAGCAAGAAGAGAACATGATGAGTGATTCAGAGATGGATATGGATCAAGAAATGACTCATAGTGAGATGGAAATGGAAGACAATGAGTTGCAAGATATTCTTGAAAGAGAAAACCTAGATCTAGAAGGGTTCTTGAGTAAGGGAACAACAGGTGGAGTAGAATCTCTACCATAAGAAGAATGCAATCAAATAAAGCAGTTATTTTTATGGAAAACTCAGGCAAAGGACTTGGGTGAAGATAACAACATGGTAAGACAAGCCAACCATGGAATAAAAACAGTAAAATCAACTCCAGGATTAGCTCCAAGAAACCCCACGAAAAAAAGGGGAAGAAAAAAGTAGAATGAGCTATTAATGGAATGTGGAAAGCTCATGATAGGCTCAGGTAAGATGAAAGACCTAACTAGTTACTCCTTTACCAATCTGTAATTATGAAGTTTACAACTTGGAACATCAGAGGTCTAGGAAGCAAAAGAAAGTAGAGAATATTGAATAATAGAATGAAGTAGGTAGCTCTGGATATTATTTTTGTCCAAGAAACGAAATGCTCTGTGCAAAAGATAAGACAAATACATAGTAAATGGCTTAGCAGATATGAGTTTATAGAAGTCAAAGCAGAAAATATAGTAGGGGGTATCCTTATCCTCTGGAATCCCCAAAAAATAGGTATTATTGATGCGGAAGCATCAAGGAATTATTTATCAGTTTTTATTCAACTTGTAGGAGATAGGGACGCTTATCTTGTAACGAATGTTTATGGCCCTCAAAGGTTAGATGACAAAATCAGATTTATTGATTCCTTAGTGGACCTCTGAAACAGATTTGCAGGGCTACTGTGGGTGCTAGGAGGAGATTTCAACATGATTAGATCTCTCTCAGAGAAAAAAGGGGGTACGAGAAAACTGAACAAAGATTCCTCAGCTTTCCAATGTTTTTCAGAAAACATGAAGTTGGTGGACATTGAGACCAACAATGGCCTTTGCACATGGAACAACAAAAGAGGAGGTGATTCTCAGGTAGCTTCCAAGCTAGACAGATTCATGATCTCTGAATAACTCATTCTTCTAAACAAGGAAATAATAGCGGATATTCTTTCTTTTGGAGTCTTAGATCACTGGCCGATTTAGATGGAGATCATGGGCATTGGCACTCCAAGAAACAAATCGTTTAGGTTTGAAAATATATGGCTATCACACCTAGATTTCTACAGCAACATTGAAAAATGGTGGGTCGAAGACCGACAAATTCAGGGATCTTATATGTTCCTTCTACATAAAAAACTAAAGCACATCAAGCAGAAGCTAAAGAAATGGAACCAGAAGTAATTTGGCAATATTTTCACAAGAAAAAAAATTGTAGAAAAAAAAATTATAGAGCTCAATCAAGCTTTGATTAGGAATGGCTTTGATAAAGGAAATAATGATCTAGAAGAGGAATACCAACATGAATGGAAAATTATTTGCAAACAAGAAGAATTTTTTTGGAAACAAAAATCTAGGGTTCTATGGTTGAAAGAAGGAGAACGCAATACCAAATTTTTTCACAGATCTACCATTGCGAATAGAACTCACAACAGAATCTCTTCGATCAAGGATGAAAATGGCCAAATTCATCAATCCCATGAGGAGATAGATGCAGTGTTAGTAAATCATTTTCGGAACATTGCCAAAGAAGACGTTTCCAAAAGAGAACCTTTCATCAAGGACATAGTTAAACATATACCTAAACTGGTCTCCAGAGAGGACAACTGTAATCTCAATAGACCTGTAACTGAAAAGGAGATCAGTGAGGTCCTCAAGGAAATCCAAAATGGAAAGGCACCAGGGCCAGATGGGTTTAATTTGGATTTCTTTAAAGCCTACTGGAATATGATTAAAAGGGATATAGTGTAGATTGTGGAAGAATCCAGAAGGAACAAGACCATTTTGAAAGCTCTCAACACCTCCTTTATTGCCCTTATTCCAAAACAAGATAATGCTCAAACCCTAGAGAAATATAGGCCCATCGCCTTATGCAATGTTGTCTACAAGATAATTTCCAAAGTTGTGCCTAACAAACTTAAACCCCTGCTACCCAGGCTCATCTCTGGGGAACAAATAGGGTATGTAGAAGGAAGACAAATTTTGGACAACATAATTCAAGCTCACGAGGTGGTTCACTCGTTAACATGCAATAAGAGAGCGGGCATGAGCATGCAACTGGACTTAGACAAAGCATATGACAAAGTGAATTGGATATATATCAAAAGAGTGCTCACAGCATTTGGTTTTGATCATAATTGGGTTAGATGGGTCATGGCATAATTGGGTTAGAAGGGTCATGGCCCTGGTGACTTCTTCCAGCTTTTCAATTTTGGTGAATGGCTCTCCTTCTGAAATTTTTCTCCCTTCCAGGGGTCTTAGACAGGGAGATCCGCTTTCTCCTTTTCTCTTCATCCTCATGATGGAAGGGCTGGGGAGATCCATCAAAAATGAAAAAGCGATGGGAAATATTCAAGGACTCCTACTTTCGGAGAATGGACAAGTCCTGGCTCATCAATAGTTTGTAGATGACACAATGTTACAGGAAATTCCCACAGTTAAAGAATCACGGGCTTACAAACAAATTTTGAATGACTTCGCGAAGGCTACAGGTATGGAAGTTAACCTTACCAAATCAAAAGTCTTTTTCTTTAACACTCACATCACCATCCAGAGAAATATATCGAGAATTTTAGGCTTTCAAAGAGAATCCCTTCTCTTTAAGTATTTGGGAGTTCCTCTTATAGCGAAACCCCGACACGAGAGCATATGGGATCCTTTAGCTACTAAAATGAAAGATAAAGTCAGGAGCTGGAGAAACAGATCTCTGAATTTAGCTGGTAGATTAGTTCTTACTAAAGCAGTTCTCCAAACTATCCCAATCTTTATGCTATCAGCCCTCCCAGCTCCAATTGGAGTCTTATAGAAATTCTAGAATATTCAACGTGATTTTCTATGGGGCAAAGAGGAAACAAGGAAAAAATGGGATTTAGTCTCATGGGAAAAGATCTGCAAACCTAAGAACCAAGGAGGCCTGGGTCTGGACAATCTAGAGATACTCAACAAGGCTCTTGGAGCAAAACTTTGGTGGAGATGGGTTAAGGATCCGAAAGCTCAATGGGCAAGCATCTGGAAGGAAAAATATGCCAATTCTTAGCCGGATTCTGATATAATACGTATGACAGGTATAGTGAAAGGCTCCCCCATATGGAACAAGGCATGGGAGAACAGAGAAGTGGTTCAAAAGAATAGTTTTTGGGAAATCAAAGAGGGAGATTTGGCACTTTTCTGGGAGGAAAAATGGTAATAAGAACCTAATCTTCTAAGGGAATAATTTTTAGGCCTCAAGCAAGAGACTGACATTCAAGGATTAGTTAAGGTGAAATACTTTTGGGAGCATCAACATAATATAGGAAAGTGGAGAATTTGGAAAAAAATAGAGAGCATAGAGGATAGGACCCTCAATAGTAAAGCTGAGTCCCTTAAAAGATTGCTGGAGCAGAGAATTATTCTTGTAACGAAAGGGCAGGATCAACTGAGATGGGGAAACAATAAAGAGGGCAACTTTAATATCAAGGAAGCTAAAGGTCTTCTCCTTGATCAGGAACCACAAGTTCCAAATAAAACTTGGCAGAATCTTTGGAAGCACAAGGGTTGGATGAAAACCAAACTCTTCATGTGGCTAGTTCACCACCGGAAAAATCTAACCTCGGACAACCTCAAAAAAAGAGGCATGCTAGGTCCCTCTAGATGCCATCTCTGCGACACCCAAGAGGAAACCATCGAGAATCTTCTCAACAGCTGTATTTTTACAGACATGATATGGGATTTCTTTACCAACATCTTCAGATAGTCTGATAGAGACAAAGGAAGTATTGGTAACACTCTTATTAACTGGAGGAATAATTTCTCTGAAAATGAAGTCCTCAATTCTGCCTGGGAATTCTTGTCGGGTTTCATTATTTGAAATGTGTGGAAAGAAAGAAACAAAAGAATATTCAAAGAGGTAAAGACTGACTCTCTTAGCATGGTGAAGCTGATTGTAAAACAACTTAAGGAGACAGTGGGGACCACTGTCATGAATCTCCCCAAAAATCCTCCCTCTGTAGAAGAGTTGAGACTCCTTATACTATTAGACTTGCAGGGGCTTACTCCTCAAAGTCCAGGTAAGTAAACAAGCATGAGAGAGGAGGTGGAGGAATTCTGTCATCCTCCCCCTGAAGGTTTTTTAAAGTACAACATTGATGGTGCTTCCAAAGGCAACCCAGGGGAAGCTGGCTTTGGGGGAGCTCTAAGGGATGAAACAGGTAGAATAATCACCCTCTTCCATGGACACTTAGGAAAAGCCACTAACAACATGGCTGAGCTTATGGCTTTGGAACAATGCTTAGAATTTATGATATAGAATAGTTGCCAAAAGGTCATAATAGAGGCAGATTTAGAGTTAGTCATCAACCCAGCCAGGAGAATTAGTAATGGAACAAGGCCGGAAAAGGTCACGAAATGCTGGAGGTTAACACGAGTTCTATAGAGAATTTAAGTTCATCTTTAGAAACTTCGGACTCTTAGATTTACAAATGTAAAAGTAAAGGCCAACAAATTGATATTCTTGCCAATCAAGGTGTCAGGTGCAGGGACAACTCAATCTTATGGAAGTGGAACACAATGGCATAGAGCAACCTAAAAATACTCTGTCATAACCAGACGGAGGAAGACATGGAAGAGTATAGAGGCAAAATGACAGAAACCAACTAGTTTTGATCAGAGATCATAGGGTTGCTCAAGGTTGGTCAACAAGGATCATGATGGAAGATAAGCAAAATTCAGTGATTAACTTGACAATGTTCAGTATTATTCTCCGGGATGGATGTCAGAGTTGCCTTGATCTAAGAAAGAAACTCCTCATACTGCAGCATCACCTCAAGGGTTTGCCTGTTGAATGGTTCAAAGTCTCCCCTGTCTGGATCTACGACAGTTGTTTCCTCTCTATTTTGGTTAGGAAAATGGTAGAGAAGAATGAGTGTTGGCCTTGCTTGGGCAGCTTCATCCCCCCTTTTTTTCCAGGTTCGGGAGTTAAAACCACCTCTTGTGGGGCTTCAGATCATTTTCACCGATTGCAAACCAAAGGCAGTTTCATAGTCGGGGCCGCGAATCCTTACTTCGGTCATTACTGGAGTGCGATGTTGAATCACTTCCCTTTCCTCACTTGGTAGAGCCGCAAACCCACCTCTTGGGTGGTTGTGGAGCGATCACACCGCTTTTCGACATATGGTGGTTTTGTTTGATGGGCAGCGACACATTTCATCGCCTGCCACGTGGATGAGGGACAGTCCAAGAAACCACCCTCATCGTGCATTAAAATTCTTGCAGGTTCGAGTGTGCGATATTCGGCTCCTTCGCCGATTTTTCTCTCATTAGATCAATGCTCAGGATTAAGTGAGGGTTTGGTAGGACAGAAAACGTCTTGTGCCACATTTTGTAATGTTTGCTTTCTACAGCATAGGCCTTTAGTTAAGTTTTGGGAGGGGGATTTTCTTTAGTTAGTAATCGAGAGTGTCTGAAGTGGAACTCTTTGGGGTTAGAGTGGGTTAGTGGAACTCCTTGTAAAGTATTGTAATTATGTTTGACTTAATGGAAAAAAAGGCACAACTCTTGCTTAAGAAAAAAAAAATAGTATACCCTTGGAATATGAACCCTTAGATTGATAAACCAAGAGGATTGATATTATAAACCTAAGGGATTAATTTTAAAACCCCAAGGTATTATAAACACAAGGGAATAATATCAAATCAAAGTGATTAATATTATAAATCCAAGGTAGATAAACCCTACGAAAAATATTTAAAACCTAGGCGAATAATAAACCCAAGGAATTAATACTAAAAACTCGAGGGAATTATATTAAACCCAAGGGATAAATCTTATAAAACCAAGGTATATAAACCATCAGATAAATATTATAAACCCTAAAATAAACATGGTTGACCATGGTTGAATATGGTTGATTTTCATATTAACACAATATTTGTCACAATGCGACATTGGACTATGGTTTACTATGATTGATTTTCATCTTGAGACAATATTTCTCAAAATGAAACTTTGGAGAATGGTTGACCATAGCTGACCATGGTTAATTTTATTGTGAAATGATTGAAAATTATATTAAAGGAATTTGTTAAGATAATATTGCTAGGGAACTACCTAACAATATTGTAATAATATTGCTAGTATGCATGAATTTGATAGTTATGAAATTATTATATTAAGATAATTCATTATATTTCTTATATAATTTTCTTCTGCCCATTAATTTCTCGGATAAATTAATTGGCTATGGCTGCTTTATGAAATATTATGATGTAAATTAAGAAATTCAATATTCAAATTTCCTTAGATAAAACAAATTTTAAAAATAAGGGAAAACAACTATGCATTTATTGACCATATTCATATCAATGGAGCATGAAGAAGGGAATCAAAGGGGCATCATTATCTCGATTGCTAATTCGTCTAATATTGGGTAATCAGATGTACATGAGATGACCAATTATTTGACCATGTCCATATCCGTCTAATTGTTGAATATTCGGTGAATCAACAATAGAGATAAATTCAAGGGAATCAAACACTTTTTATTCAAGCGAATTGAACACTCTTCATTCAAGCAGCAAAGCTTGTAGTGATTAAGAGAATAGCCACTAAATTAAATACTACCCACTATTAATCCACTCCTAGATGATTATTGCAGGCCTTTCCATCATTAACAAGTGTCTAAATAATAATATCTTCTTCCTTCAAAATATTTCAACACATTAATTACCACATTTATAATTTTAGATATTAATATAAATATTATATATTAATTCCCAATTTAATACAGATAATATAAATATGCAGATAACTGCACTACCACTACTAATCATCCCACATTATCTCCCAAATTATAGTATAGTATAGTATTCTAGTAAATGGACTATAATTTTGAATTATGGAATATAGGATTTTTAATCCTTCTATCAATATGCCATTTATGCCTGTTCTTGCTTGTAGGAATATATCTGAAAACACCTATGGAATTTAAGTCAACAATCCTTAATTATAAGTACTATGAAGCATCATACTTTTGCAAAAGCTCAATGAACTAGTAGACCCTTATGCAAAAGTAAAAGATCCAAGGATTATGGCACTCGCCCACAGAATAGAAACACCCAAAAGAATGCATAAAAAGAAGTAAACATGGACCTACAGTCACATGCAAAACTATATAATTTGAAGATAAATATACGGTAATTACTGGTTTCATGGGATGAAGATAGATTGGTTAGCTTTATCAGTGATTTCTGGTAATTCTCTCTGCAATTGAAATACTTCTTTTCCTTATTTGTAACCACTACCGAATGCAATGTGGGATATGATGTCTACTGATAATGCCCTAAAATATTTATGAACATCAATTTATTTTCCATGAGAGTCTGCTTGAGCCACCATCTCTTGCCAATTCTCCAGCATGCTTGAAGTGCAAGCAACCATTCTCTTCACCATTGCCTGTGATCGGAAAATTTGAAGGTGGCTGAAGTTAGTAGTATACTCTACAATGCTCCAACTGTCAGGAAGTCTCTAACAAATAGTCTTGAGAATGGAAAACTTTTTTCAGTAGAGATAGGAAAATTCATAGCATATAAAATGTATGAGATAATTTTTCGGCGTAAATCACATGATATTTCTTTTGTCGACGCGTTTTGAACCGACCAGTGTGGTTCATCACTAGGACAAGTTGAAGAATCAAATCCAGTTTCACATGTTAAATAGTGAGAGCAGAACCTCCAATGGCTATAATTCTAGATCAGATAACGGTTAAAATGACTAACGACTAAATTAGATTGGGAAATGGTTGGATGGACAAGACCAGGGGCATAACCATACTTAATAAAGAAATTAATTTAACTAAATATTAAAATATTAACTATTAAAATAGAAGTCAAATGGATATATTACCGAGAGGTTTTACTTATTATAATTATATATATATATATATATATATATATATATATATATATATATATATAATATATATATATATATATATATATATTATATATGAAACTATTTATATGGGGATATAGGAAATTACATAATAGGTTAAAAATAATATAAAATAATTTTTTTGATCAATATATAAAATAAATTTATTGGAATTAATAGTTTAGTTAAAATGTAATTTGACATGTCAGAGGAAAGCACTCAAAAATACAAAATCAAATGGCCATGTATAATTTTTTCTCCAATTCACAAGTCTTTTTAGTTTTAATGAAGTTTAGATTGCTTGACTCCATCCTTGTTAGGCACCACGTTCCAACGGTGGATTGCAATGTCTGCACCAGCTTGATATTTTCAAATTATAAGCACAAATTAATTATTTCTTGGTGTGTACATATAAGGAAGTGATTTCGTTAGTCTTTAGCATACCTATGTTCAATAATACTAGACATATAAGGTGATTCTATACTCATGCCAAAATATCCAATTCATTACTCCAGAAACTATTGTAGTTGTTCATCCATTATCAAATATTATTATACTCCTACAGGAATTGTAGGCCATTCCAAGAGTTCAAACCTTAAGTTTATAAATATTGAAGCTATAGTAGTTGTTCATCCATTATCAAATCTTATTATACTCCTTCAAGGGTTGTAGGCCATTCCAAGAGTCCAAACCTTAAGTTTATCAATATTGAATGCAGGATTAAGAATCCTCCTGTGATTAACCCACTTCAATCTGTTTACCGAGCCTAGACCTTGACCGACCAGAGCCAACATAAGAGGCCTGAGGATTAGCTTTCCATAGTGCTCGAAATTGTTTAATAAATTTTCTTTCATTAGTTTTGGGTTAGCAATGTACAACCTTGAACAAGTTCCATACCAGTAGAAAAGGGTCTCTCCTAAACACATAGAAATTACCAAATACTAATAAGAAATCGATTTCAAATTGTTTAGCAATCCTTTTCTGAACCTTGACACTATTGAAAAACTCCAAACCACTGGCACAAAGCATATATGTTGTAGATTCTAGCAGGGCAATGATTGTTAAGCAACATATGCATGTAAAGGAAGTATTTAAGGAAAATAATATGATTGATGGAGAGAACCATATATTTGACACCACTTATGGTAATGTGGCGTGACTCTATGAACAATTTCATGAGAAATGTTCTCCACGGGTTGTGGAAAAGCCTCCCTGAGAAGTTGTGCGTCTCTGACACACTCCCAATAAGTATCCGGTAAGGTAAACCTCTTATCCCTTAGAATGTATAGGCCTCCTGGAATGCATAAGGCTTCCATATGAGGTCTCTAAAGATATTGATTAATATCATCCCAAAAAAACAACTAAAATAGCAACCAATGCTTCAACACTGCTTCTAATCTCAGTATCCATCCTCAAAACTTCACTATGATTTCCCTCTAGCTCTGCAATTTTGCGTGTCAATGTAATGGTTAGAATAATAAGCTTGACTTGCAATCAATTCTAAAGTGTCACAGTGACAACACACTTTTGTTCTTTAGGTAGATCAAATAGTAACCTCAACTAGTTGCCTACTAATAGTGTATATAAAACTGAGATTCTGGAAATCAAAGATCCTATCATTCCATGTAGCTTCATCAAGAAGGCCATTGATTGAAATTGGCACATCAAGCCATCATATCAGGGCTTGGTTGGTGAGTAAAAACTTATTAAGAATCATATCATAGCTTTCAACCAACTCAACATTTGAAACGATAGTGTGATATGGATGTTTTTTTTTTATTTTTTATTTATTATATATATATATATATAATAATATATATATATATATTATATATTATTATATATATATATATATATATATATATATATATAGATATTTATATATTTTTTCCGAATTGTTTTAGTGAGACTTTTGGGAATTTTTTATGATGGGTTTTTGGTCTAATATCTCTAAAATATGGCAATTTTTTTTGAATCACAAGCTTGATGTGTAATCCATGCACATTCAAAGTGCCCTAAGGTTTTTTCAAAGTTTACTTTACATATATCTACTATATATATATATATAATATAATATATATATTATTATATTATATATAGATATATAATATTATATATAATTATATATAGATATATATTATAATATATATATATATATAATATATATAATATTTATTATTATTTATTTATTTTTTTTTAAAGTTCGGTTGCTATATATTGAATTCTGAAAAATTCCAGGGATTCAGTCTCCACTGGTACATAGTATGCGATGATTGTCTTTGGTCAAGGGGTTTACAAAACGAGACCACCTCCTTGATCCTTACTTTGTTGCTTTTACTACTGTCTAAAACTGTGCTACTATAGATTCTGATGAAAGAAAATAACAGAAAGATGCATCTACAGTACATTTAATCTATCATTATATGTTGAATGTGCCTCGCTGTAGATTCCTCTGGCTGATCATCTTTTGCTTCTTGCTTAACGCTGGAAGAGCTGGTGGCAATAGTGTTTCTTTTGTCCATCATATACTTGAGAATAGATATTGATTCCTGAGCATGGGCACAGCGATTGGTAAGCTGTCTAAACTGCTCTTGAAGGGATGCTGCTTTGTGCATAAACAGCTGAATTTCCGCCTTGTATTTCTCAGTCATGATGCGGTCTTGTTCAAAAAGCCTTCGACTCTGCTCATCCAGACGTCTGTCATGTTCTTCCAATCTGGCATCCAGGAGTTTTTGCTTGTCATCGAAGACAGTCTGCTGGGTCCTTATTTCTTCCAGTTCTGACTGCAAATCAGCACAGTGTAGGCAGTCCTCGCTGCACGCCATTGTTGAGCAGAGGGTGCGGTAGGTAAAGATATTGAAAACAGAGGCGAAGAAGGAGGGAAACTTGAGGGCAATTTTAGCTGGACTGTCTCGAATACGATGATTATAACGGGCGGGAGAGAGGATAAAGCCCACGAAAGATCTATCCGTTCTGCTTGAGGAGTAAGAATAGAAGGGGAACCAACAGCGCGTAGCCGAGGAGAGGATATCCAGGGGCCAGGTGCTGAAAGAGAAGGTGCAACAAATGGATTTCGAGATGAAGGAAGATGGAGAAACAGGACTGAACTGAATGGGGGGTATAGCTGAGGGAGCAGAGAGGAGTGCTGGAAGAACTGAGGGAGCAGAGAGGACTGAGGGGAGAGCAACCTCCCAAGCTCTGGCTTTTGCGTTCTTGAAAGTCACAAAAGCACTGGTTAGATTGAAACTAAATAGTAAATGAGAAAATGATACCAGAGTGGAGTCCCGCCAGTAAGTCCAAGAAGGCTCACTCATTCCAAGTTGAGGTTTCTTCACTGTATCCTTGTCGCCAAGAGTAAGCTGATGAATGATACTTTTGGAGCTGAGAGTCAAATTTATAGAATGAAGCGGGTGGTGGTCAGGATTCCAAGAAAAATCCAGAATCACGAGAAGGATGTTGGTCTGAGCCAAATCCTTCAGACGATCCTCCTTTGCTGATCCTATTCTGTTGATGCCGGCGTTGAAGTGATCGCTGATGTTTGTGCTTAAGTAATTGCTTCTGACTCGGGTCGGGTGAGCCTGTTTTTGCATGCTGTGATCACTGGAGAGAGTCCTGCTTCTGGATGGTCCTTGTCCGTCGCACGCTTGTTTGACCAAGCATTGCTGAACTATGCAATGATGTCTCTTTTTCATGGCAATGGGTGGAAGATGTCTATTTCGTTACACCTTAACACTCCTGCCATTCTTCCTACAACGTTGTTCGCTTGCTTGTCCGCCTTCTTATTTAGAGTGTGGAGGACATGGTAAAACTTGATGTCATCAATCTTTTTGAGGAGGAGCTTAATACGCTCTATGTGCTGCTGTAGGTTGCTGTTGGGGGATCTCTGATTGTGGATCATGAGACGTATTATAATTGCCGAATCCCCAAAAACTAAAGCCCTTTTAATACCTAGGTATTTTAGTTGAAGTAATCCTTGGTATAAGGCTAGTGCCTCTGCGTTGTTATTTTTTTTCTCTCCCAAGTTCCATTCATAACTGCAAATATTGTCCCCTGCCTCATTCAATATTACTGCTCCCGCTCCTGCTTGGCCTGGGTTCGATTTAGAGGCCCCGTCAAAATGTAATGTTGTGCAATTGCTGCTCTGTATCCACCTCTTATAATCTTGAGCTGGTAGCCTGATTTCCCAATCCTTTATTTTAGTTTGCTGCGATCTGTCATTCTTTTGAGTCTCCTGGTTTTGTCCTGATCGTTCCAGGATGTGGATGATGACAAATCTTTCCTCCACTGTGTAATCCTTTGCTTGGATTTTCCCCTTGTGTTTGGCTGCTATTGCCTCCTGAGCCAAGATGTGGGCTTTGTTGCATGTTGTTCGAACATTGGTCTCTTTATTTTAGAAAATCTTTTTGTTCCTTGAGAGCCAAATTCTCCATAATAAGGAGTGGGGAATAGTGTCCCAAATTCTTCTCACAATCCTACTCCTTTTGTCTTTCCATGGGCAATTCTTTTTCCATTCATACAGTGTCTCAGCAATGCTTTGCTGAGGATGCCAGTTTATATTTCCCATGGATGACATTTTGGTCCAGCATCTTTTGGCGAAGGGGTAGTCTATGAATAAGTGTTGCATTGTCTTCTCTGTTGAGCAGCAGTTGGGGCATTTGGATGGACCGTTAATCCCTCTCTTGCGTAAATTTTCCGTTGTGAGAACTTTATCTTTTAATAACAGCCATGTGAAAAATTTAATTTTTGGGATGGCCTCTGATTTCCAGATTATTCGCCAATGATTCCAGATAGGTGTCTGATATGTGTTGTTGCAGATATGTTGGTGCCCTGACTTGATGGTGTAATTTGTTCCTGTGGGATCCCAACAGAGTCCGTCTGTTGCTTCTTTTTTTATTGGGGCTCTGTTATGGAGGTTTTCTTTGAGAGTGTTGAAGCTCGCTTCCAAGGCTGTTGGGATACCTGGGAAATCCCAATCTGTCCATGCCTGTGTGTCTGGATCCCATTTCGATATTTGATCAAGTCTTTGAATGCCTTTACTATTCAGATAATGGATGATTGGAAGGGCTTCTTCAATAGCATTAAGAGGTTGGAGTCCCATTATCTTATCAGTGGCAAAGTTTATGCTATCCCCTCCTCCAGGGATTTTTGAAGTGTTTTGCTTGAGGAATGGGATTGCTTTCTTGCAGAGATGCCAAATTTTGGAGGAATCTCTATTGGGGATGTCGTCTTCTAGTAGCTTTTGTCTTGTGCCATTGAGGTATTTGCTTTCTATAACTTGCTTCCACCATGCTTTTGGTCCATTGATTAGCCTCCAGGCCATTTTAATCCCAAATGCTAGATTGATAATTTTAGGAGCTCTTATTCCAAGGCCTACTCTATCTTGAGATTGGATTACACTTTTCCAGCTGACCAGGTTAAATCTATTCTTTTCTTTTTAAAGAGTAAAGAGTAAATAGGGGAAGGGAAGTTATAGGGGAAGGGAAGTTATACCTGATTTGAGCAGGATTAATCTGCCTGTTGGGTTGAGCCAATGAATTCCCCATTGCTGGACTTTCCTTTTGACTTTGTCTATTATTTCATTCCATGTCGCTACTTTTAATGGTCCCAGGCTGACCGACATCCCAAGGTAGGAGAAGTGATCCCATTTTGCTTTGTATGTGACTCCAAAGATGTTGGCAATACTATGAGCTGTTTGATTGGAAATGTTCCAGCCATAGACGCAACTTTTGTGGAAGTTGATCGCTCCCTCTGAGTAGTCCATGTATTGGTCAAGGATGGTTTTGAAGCGCCTTGCTATGGTAGTAGAGGCCCCTCCAATCAATAGAGTGTCATCAACAAATTGAGAATGGTTAATGTTCTTGACTCCATTCCCAAATTTAATGCCTGTTATGAGGCTGACTCTTCTGTTGTGATCCAAAGCTTTGCTGAAGGATTCAACCATAAGAATGAAAAGGTAGGGGGATAGAGGGCAACCTTGCCTTAGACCTCTAGAGGATTGGAAGGCTTCACAGGGGCGATCGTTAATCAAGGGAGATATCCAAGGTCCTGATATGCAAGCAGCAATAGTGTTGATGAAAGAGGAATTGAAACCCATTTTTTCCAAGACAGAAAACAAGAAGGAGTGCCTTACCCGGTCAAAAGCATTGGCCAAGTCGAGTTTGAGAGCAAATCCTTTCTCTTGTCTAGAGGTACTGGAGTGGATGGATTCTTGGACCAAAGTAATGGTGTCATGGATTTGCCTATTAGACAGAAAGCCACCTTGATTTTCAGAAATCAAGGATGGAAGGAGGGGTTGAAGTCTCATATCTATAATTTTCGTGAAGATCTTGTATGAGGAGTTGCACAAAGATATTGGTCGGAACCTGGAGAATGAGGTGGGTCGATTTTCCTTGGGAATGAGAGCAAGGAATGTTGAATTAGTAAAGCCTCCCATTTTCCCTTTCCTTTGTATTCCCCTCAGCATTTTTGCCAGATCTTTTTTATCAGCTGCCAATGATCCCTATAAAAGTTGATTGGAAATCCATCTGGCCCAGGTGACTTGTCCGGCTGCAGGGTCCAGATTGCTTTCCTAATCTCTTCCTCCTCTATTTCTCGATTTAGGCTTTCATTTATTCCTTGAGTAATGCCTTTGGGGAGATATTGCAGCAACTCAGAGTAATCAACTTCTTCTTGAACTTCAGTAAGAAGGCTCCTGAAATGAAGGGAGGCTGCCCTCTTGATGTCTTCTTGGTTATTGTGATGATTACCTTCACTATCATTAATTGCACTAACGTTGTTCCTTGCTTTCCTTGTTGTATCTTGTTTATGGAAGTATGTTGTAATCTTATCTCCTTCTTTCAACCATAGCTGTCGCGATTTAATCCTCCACTTTATCTCTTCATCTCTATTGATGTGCATGAGCTGTCCCTGTATTTGTTTTTTAGCTGTTGGGAGAGTCCTTGATCTTCTATTTGTTTCTGGACTTCCTCCAAGTCTTGCTTTATTTTATTTTTTTCATTTTCTCGCTCTTGGTAGCTGATTTTTGCCCATTCTTTGAGCGCTTTTCTTACACTCGCCGATTTTTGTTTCCCATATATGGCTGGGGGAACCTTCTACGTGTTGTTTCCAGTTGGCCTCTATAATTGCTTCGGCTGAAGGGTTGTTTCTCCATAGCGGATTATATCTGAATAGAATTGGAAGTTACTTTATATATTAATAAGATAAAAGTAATAAATATTGTATAATAATAATTATTATTACTGGTATAATATAATAATTATAAAGACAATATATATATACTGATATATATTTATAAGTAATGATAATATATCAATGGTAATACTAATATATACTTATTAATAATTATTAAGTAATGATAATATATTAATATTTCATAGTAATATGGTTAACCTTTATTATTGTGTAGTCTTTAATTTGAATAAAATAATATTATTCAAACTTCAATGTCATTAACTCTTTGGTTATAATTCCAAATGCAGATTTCTTTAATATTGGAATGATATTTTATTTGAATTATAACTTATTTACCTAGGTAACCTATTTATAAAATTATATGGTTAACTCTCTTGAAACCATAATGAAACATTTTTCTTATCCCTATTAAATTGCAAGCTAATCTCTTATTCATATTTGAGTTGTTTCAAGAAAGCAACAACCTCCTTAAATTGTAATAATGAATGCACAATGTTCATGTCTTTCAAGAAATGAACAACCTACTGTAATAGTCAATGCATAATGTTCAATGTTTAGATGAAGCCTTTTTTTAGCATTCTATCTTATCCATTGATTTAAAAATAGATAAAAATTATGCAAGTCTACATTTGAAATAGGTACATTTTAACCTAATTATCTCAAATAAATTACATATGTGATAAATGTTAGAGTGACACTACCACATTAATAAATATGGTTGATATAATTCAATAAACATTTATTAATTGATTATCTTACTACCCTCAAGACTATAAACTATAAAATAAAATTATCCTAACATATAAGATTCTTAACCATATCCACATGCATTAATTTTTCAAACCTTGCATATAAGGTCGAACCCTAGCTATAAGAGAAGCACATGTAAACTTGTGGTATTTCAAGTTTTTTTAAATCAATTGATGAGATTTGACATTATGGGAATATGCTTTATCTGATAGGGCTATTGAGGGCTACGATTTCCTCGAACCCTATCCTCTTGAACGTTACCCGTATCCTCTTGAACGTTACTGCCAAGTGTTCAATTTGTTGGTCTTCTTGAGGAGAAAACTCTTCGACTTCGACTTCGACTTCAACTTCAACATGTTTAAAAGTTGAGGAGAAAACTCTTTAACTTCAACTTCAATTAGTTAATTTGGAAAAAATGGAAGAAGAAAATGGAAACATGGAAGAAGAAAATGGAAACGAATATTATAGACAGCTGGTTCTCGATGTTATGAGAACTATGGAAGCAGAAGCTGAGGTGAATGGAAGCATTATTCCTCCTGCAACAGGTGGTACAACAATCCAAATGGGCACAATTGAAGGTGGTAATTTGGTGTCGACTGTGAGGTTTAATGATAACCTTCCTCTCAGAACCGAGAGTTTATCAGAGAATATTAATATACGTGAATTAGATGATGAATGGCGTGGAGAGAACGTTCGTCGTTTCCGAGTGAATGAAAGTAGATCGAACGAGAGCGAAGATTATCTAACAACATTCACATTTCCAGAGAATACTATTGTTCTTCGATACATACAAGATTATCGCCAAGCCAGCCAAGATCCGGATGATCTGGATTTTATGAGTGAGCAAATTATATGGAATTCCAGATTCACATGGCGTCAGATCAAACAACATCTGGAGGACAATACTTATAATTTCGATTTCAAAGATGAAGTTGTCATGATTTCGAGTAACATTACACAGGGGGGAGTCATTAGTAATATATTCTGTGATGTTCCCTTTCGCTGCATTTTCAACCATTTCTCTTCTTTTTTCTTTAAAACTATCCAATTTTGGAAATTTCTGATAGAGTAACAAAGCTTGTAACATGTTACTTAATTTTGACTTTTTCATATGCTATTTGAATGTGTTTCCATATCCCATGTAGCGTCTAGAGTGATAAGAAGAGAGGAATATTGGATTATCATATGAAACTACCTTATATTGATGTTATCTTTGTGGATTTACCTTTAATTAATTGTTAGGAAAACCCTCTTATAAAAGTTTTCTCGGTTAATATTATGTGTTTTTTATTTTCAGTTTTAATATATGCATAAAGAAAAAAGTACATTTTTAGTTTTTTTAAAAGTAAAAACAGAAAACATTTTATTTTAGAATGTGAAGCTTTTAAAGATAACGTAAAAAGTTGTACTGTAGCTAGTTCTTGAAATAATGTTTTTAATGAGAGTTTATTGAGAAACTAGCCACATTTATTATAAAACTTCAAAAAAAACTTAATACATCAAAAAAAATAATCTATCACATAAACTATTTCTAACCTTATAAACATTAAAATAATTTCTTTGAATTCCCACAATATATCATGCAATGTGTGGAATTTTTTAATGAAATCCTTTTTTGAGAAAATGAATTCGTGGAATTTTTAAAGAGATTTTTTCAGGACCCGGCGGGAATATTGTTATTAAGTGGAGTCAGGGGGAATTGTTTAGTGAGATCTTTTGTATGACTTGACAGCGATATTGTTTACTATCCCAAGAGATGAGATCCTTAGAAGACCCCACAGGAATATTGTTTTATTAACCCAAAAGTGATAGTGGGATTGAATTCTGCTTCTGAATAAATATGGCTGGACACGTGGCTACATAACAGAGTCATTATGAGAACTTTACAAATTACATTGTTCTATTGTATTTGGTTGATTTTGTCTGGAATTTACTTGGAAATAGACCACCAAAAAAAATCAAAGTTTTAAATATTTTTTTAAGTTTTTTTTTACGGTGTTAAATCATTTTTTTATTTTAAATTGTAATTTAAATGATATAATATTATTATTTTATTAAAAATCATGTTATTGGATTTTAATAGAAAATGTTAACCAATACTTCATGTTAAATTTATTTATATATTTAAAAATACAATTTAAACAATGTAATATTGTTATAATGTCACTTAGAATCATGTTACTAAGTTTTAGCGAAAAATTAAACGATAACATTTTTAAAATAAGCCATAAAAAATATATAGAAACTCATTACAATTTGAGCTATATGAATTATAGTTACCAAGTTTGAATTTGAATTCGAATTCGAATCCAAATTCCGTATGATACAATAAAAAATTGAATTCAAAATATCCAATTCAAAAAAAATTCGATAATAGACATCTTAAAGAGTAGTATGTTTGTTAATTTTGTTCTTTTATTTATTTTAAATTTAAATAAATTTATATTAACTAATATTTTTATAATATATCAACAATCCTTACAAGTAAAATCATCTAAAAAAAATTCTTCTAAAACTTTCCTTTTTCGGGATCTCATATATATATATATATATATATATAATATATATATAATTATAATTTTGAAATTTATTTATGTAATAGATGCACATTTATAAAACAAATTTATCTATAATTTCTTAGTATAATACATAATTCTTCCATAAATAAAAAACTTTCACCAATAAAAGTATCTGATGCAGGAGCATCTAGCTGACAAAACGAGACAAAAGGAACACTGTTTGGTCTCTGAAGGGGACAGAGGAGTAATTTGCTGAGTGGATAATGTGGTTGTTTTCTTTTACTTTTATTTGATTATGTGGTCTAAGTTAAATAAACAAACAGTAAATAGGAAGGACAATTAATTAGGATAAATGTTTTAAACAGTTAGTTTTACTTTTGTGATAATGCTGTAAGACAATAATGGTTCTGTAATAAAACAGATGTAACTAATCAGATATAACCAACAACGGTTGGAAAGCCTAACAATTTCTGACAATTGTTTTAAAGGAGAAACAAAACACAATGAGGGGTTCGACTTTTTGAGAAATGAAAAAAAAGAATTGTAATGTCTGCGCACACATTTCCTCTCCAGCATCCAAAAGTCGTTTAAATTATTTATATGAGATTGCTTTGATTTTTATGTACAACAAAATTTGTTTATAGTATAACTTACAAGCATATGGTCCTATATGTGACTGGAGTTACATTGGTTCCAGTAAGAAAACGAAATTAGACAGGTTGCAAAGAAGCTCAAAGAGCGTGCGGCGGAAACAAACCATATAGTCCCTGAGACCACACACACAAGTGAACGTCAAGGAGGCGGAAAGAGCCGAGTGCCAAACAAGTAACAAAGTTCAAGCATTACCAGTTATGCCAGTGAACAAACATCCACAATTTCATCTTTAAATTAAAACAGACGGGAAAATAGAATTCTCGTCCATTCACACACACACACACACACACACACACACACACACACACACACATATATATATATTGTTCGAAACAAAAACCCGTTCTACGATTATATAGACCATGTCGAAACCTATGCCAAAACTGGGACGAGACACAGTATGGGTTTAGAACCCTCGACCCATCTACAGCCACCAGACAGAAAAGGAATGTTGGTGTAGACTTACAATTGAAACTGTGTACAGTCGGTGACCCAACGAACCATTAATACACAAACTTTAACAAAGCCCAACCTAAGGCGTTGAACGAAAGCAACCAAAGAACAGAGGACGACACTACCCATGTCTAGCCGGAGCAACCGAACCGTCAGGCATCGAAACCCTTCGAGCAGCCATACCTGTAGCAACAAACAGTTACAAAAGATATAAGAGTCCGACAGTGAAGAGAAACAAGGGCATACAACCTAGCAAAAGAAGACAGACTTTAGATGTTTACAGAGGCAAGTCGTGACCATAGCATTTCCACAAGGTCACGCTGCTCACAAGGAGCCGAGACATTAGTCGACTGAGAGAAAAGGAGCAAATATTGATAGCATGGAACCAGGAGAACTTACCCTGTGAATGACGAAGGAGTTGAAGAAAGTTGCCACCACATTCTGCCTGGATTCGAGGAAGGACGATTAGAAACCAGAAGGTTGTTACCTGGAACAACTCCAACTAG